>VZTO01005425.1:98600-152952 GCA_013400615.1 Syrrhaptes paradoxus | reverse complement strand
AAAAAAAAAAAAAAAAGAAATGCATTATGGATTATTTTTTATTTATACCATAAGCAGAGTGGAGAGAATTTAAATGCTTTTCCTGTGCGTAGAAGAAAAAAAAATCTTGAATGCCTCATTTTATTTTTATAATCTCCGTTAATGTTTTGAACAGTTCATCAACTCCCTGAATTAAAGTTCTTCCTTACTCCTCTCCTTCTCAATGGTGGCTAATGTTTGTACGAGAGTGCTAATAAATTTTCTTAAATTCATTGCTATTAAGACAATGGCATGTTAATTAAATTAGAGAAAAAACTGATGGAAACATGTTGTTGAATTGCTGAAGCATTGTTTTGTCTTACTCTGGGGAAATGGACATTTTTTTCCTTTCAACATAAACTGTGAGTAGTCATATTGAGAAAATCTATGTCTGCAGGATTGATACTGGTGCATACTGGTGCGCAAATGTGGTAGCGTAGGTAGCTTGCAATAGAGAACTGAAGTACACTGAAGCCACTGGAGGTGGTTTCAGTTGGTCTTGTACCCTTCCAGGTGTGTTGTTCCTCCAAGCTGTGGCACAGAAAAGGAAGGGAAGGACTACACCCAGGTTTGAGTCAACTTGTGAAATCCGTAGCTCCGTGGGAGATAGCAGTTGGTGATTAAGGCTTGGGAAGGCAGTAGGACAGGGGTTAAGGTTTGAATACAGAGGTGCGATCTCTTGTGATTTGAAAGATGTTGCCACTAGTTTGTGTGGGACATGTCCAAAGCTTGGGAAGGTCAAATACTGACAGTCTGACTCCTTTTACTGGTGTGATTTCACCAAGTTAGTTTGTGCGCTGACTAGAGAGCCATTGGTAGCGGGAAAAAAAGTTAAAAACTTCGTCTGTGCTAAAACCCTGGGCTGTGCACCTCATGCAGATAATAAAATAAACACAGACAACTGGTAAAAACTGGGAAAAGGATCTTCCACATTTCGGAGGTGAATAATCCAGCTGCCAAGTGAAGGTTTGCTCAGGAGATGGCTTGGCGCAGCAGAAGTTAGCTGCCTAGGGTAGTTTTGTCCTGTTTTGTTTTGCGTTTTGATGAGGCAAAGGGAGACACGGTGTGTAATATTGCACTGAACTGGTTTTGAGAGCAAAATCAGGGAAGTTTAGAAAAAGCACTGTGCAATGCCTTTCTTTTACTGAGGGTTTATCCAGCTCTAGGTCGTTACTCAGATATTTATTATACTGTCATGCATCCTATGTTTGCGAGCTGCCGCCTCTTAGGAACTATAGCGTATCTTTAGCCTGCTTTTGTATGGTTGTGAGTATATGTCTCATTCTGATGTGCATAAAACTTTTGGACCAATTTCAGTAATTATTCTTCTGTTAGAAATGAAGATTTCAAAGATTCCATGTTCCTACAAGTTTCCTAAAAGTAGCTCATCAGCTGGAGGGAATGAACCCAGTAGCATTCCCCATAAACAAAAGCTTTTGCATTGTAGACACTAGAAAATCCCAACCTGGAAGTGTCCNTTTTTCTCCAACTTTTTGTTATTTTGCTGATTTTTTTTTTTTTCTCCCTCTTTATTTGGGAAATAAAGTCATACGGACAAATCAAGATCTGGTGACCCTGTGGTTTGATTTGTTAACATAGGCAAAACGTTCTTTGCCCAAGTATCTGAAAATGATGCCATCCACTTACAACTTTGCTATTTTGCAGCAAAGCTAATTTATTATTCGCAAAGGAAAAAACAAAACAAAAAAAAGGGAAAGATGTATGTGTTGGTGCAGTGTGTGGCTGTGCACTTGTCTCTGCTCAGGATCTATATTTAGCTGAAGCTGACAATATCATTGCTGCCCTCTAGATGTGTTTATGCTTTGACAGTGGGAAGCTTTTATTCTTGTTTTAGGAAACAGATTAATTCACTTATTAGGATACCCTGAAGCTTGATTAATTCAGCAAATGGGCAGTAATGAGTCTCTTTGTGCTGCTTGCAAAAAAAGTGGTCGTACATGTAAGCACTTACAGCATGTTACAGGCTGAAGCATGTCTGCTTTAGCTCTTTCCTTTCCCTACAAATTACCTTCTGCAATGGGGAAGTCCAGGATTAGATGTTCATCTAATGGACAATAAGTGTTGACTCTTGAAGCCTTAGCTGTGATTTGAGTTTGGCTACAAGAGCCGGTGCAGCGGAGGGGTGTTCTGTGGTGAGACCCTTCCATTGGGGCTGGTCACCTTGGTTTGTGCTGGTTGCAGGCAGGAGGTGGACACACTGGAAGACCTTGCGGGTCTTGTAGATAAAGATGCTGAGGGACTTTATCAGCGAGTATAGCGATAGGACAAGGGGTGATGGTTTTAAGCTGAAAGAAGGTAGATTTAGATTAGATATTAGGAAGGAATTTTTTCCTGTGGGGGTGGTGAGGCAGTGGCCCAGGTTGCCCAGAGAAGCTGTGGATGCCCCATCCCTGGAGGGGTTCAAGGCCAGGCTGGATGAGGCTTTGAGCAACCTGGGCTGGTGGGAGGTGTCCCTGCCCATGGCAGGGGGTGGAACTGGATGATCTTTAAGGTCCCTTCCAACCCAAACCATTCAGTGATACATAGATCTAGGTTTTTCCAAGTAGGTATCAACAGCTAATTTCAGTATTGAAGCTGTCGTACATGTCAGTGAGCTCTAGTTGATACAGGAGGTGAAGCCTGGAGAGTTAGTTGCTGAGCTCAACCTCGATGCACAGATCAGCTCAGTAGCCCGTGCAGAACTGCTGGTGCCATTGGATATGTCCAGGGGTTTTTGCCTGGTACCTAGTTCCTGTTTCAGAGAGCCCAGGCCTTGTGTAGGTTTGTGTTTTATCTTCCAGACCACATAGGTATTGCAGATACTCCAAGACAAATGATACGATGGCTGTGTTTAGGCAGCTGAATTCATCCGTGGGTGTGTGTTGAGCTGAACTGAACCCACACCTGGGGACTGACATGAGGAGGTCAGACAGCTTTTGTGATCAACAGGAATAAAAAAGTCTCGGTAGCTCTAACTCCCCCTCTGCAAATCCCCTCTCCCCTCAGGACAGGAAAGCTCTTTGACTGAGATAGCCACTTCTGATGAGTGTTTTGGGTATTGCAAAAAGCATCCTCATCTTCTCCAGAGAGTGCTGCTGAAAACAGGCACATAAGCACTGCTAACCTTGCACTGCTGAGGATTTGGTCCCTCCTTGCCTGCCCTTTGTTCTGAGGCTGTACCCACCATGTGCTGGGGTGCATCAAGCACAGCATAGCTAGCTGGTCGAGGGAGGGGACTGTCCCACTCTACACCGCACTGGTGCGGCCCCACCTTGAGTATTTTGTGTCGTTTTGAGTGCCTCAGTGTAAGAAGGGCATCATACCCAGAAGAAGGTGACCAAGATGGTGAAAGGCTTCGAGGACAAGACTTAGGAGCAGTTGAGGTCTCTTGGTTCATTCAAATGGGAGAAGAGAATAGCTTGAGCTATTCCGTGATTCTGTGATTCTCTAATTGCTTGGTAGCTCTTTAACCAGCTGCCTTGTTGAGAATGACTTGAAGAGGGTTGATGACTTAGCAACTGGGCTGTTATTCACATGGATGGACATGGGAGAAAGAACAATTAGCACAAGTATCACAGTTGTACCTATTGCATGGCTTACGCCACAGTGAAAGAAAAATTCCTGCAGTTCTTTGTTGTCTCGTCTTGCACAGTGTCAAATCATCTTTTGTGTGCTGAGGGAAGGGTGAAGTGAATTAATAGCTCTTCTGTTTTGCTTCCCCCCTCTTTTGAAAGGGGTTAAAGGGAAGATTTAATTTTTAAAGGAGCAAAAGAGATAGTTTTCATTGGTTAAAAATCTAACCTCTAACCCTCTGCAGCTTTTCTTTCTGATTAATTATTGTTCAGAGTTCTTTTAGAGTGGTGGCTTCAGCTTGCATATAAAACACGAGCCTTGCTTGGAAATCGTTGGTCACTGAGTCTTGTTCATACTGTAGGGGTAATGTGCACTTTTATAAGTAGCTAGCCTAGAGGCTCAATTAACATTTTCACTTGTGTTTCATCTTGTGTGTTTTAGTGTCTTGAGCTCTTGTTGATCCCAGCCACATGACATATTATTTCCTCAGAGGTTATTGTGGTTTTGAAAGCTAAGTCTCTTTGTAAAAGACAGGGACCCTTTATGCTCTGATGGCCTTTCATCTTTATTGTAGAGAGGGAAGTAAAATGCCCATCAACACAGCCTCGCAAGCGGGAGTGGAGGTACAGCCGGATGCAGTGAGGAGATGCAGCTGAGGTGTGGGCTGGGGAAAAGGATGAGGTGAGAGGAAGCATCCCAGCCTGAGAGGCAGCAGATGCTGAGCAGTTCTGGTGCGCTGCCATTTGGACTGAAGGGCTCTTTATGTATTTAAAACACATTTCTGAAAGCTGAGTTTCAAAGATCAATTACACAATTTTCTCTTTTTTTGCCCGGAAATGCATGTGTGTTTTCAGACTCAGAAAAGTACTACGAAGCCCTAAAATGACTCCTACCTCGTTCCTCTTCTGTAGCTGTTTTAGATGTCCAGAAGGCTCCTATTCCACTGGGTGGAAAGAGATGTTTTGTAGCCAATTCTAATTATGGACTCACTACAAGAAGGATGTTTAAAAAAAAAAAAATCTGCACTCTTGCAGAAGCCATGTTTTAGCCATCCGGCAGTGACCGACACAGTATTTGTCAGCTATGATCAGTCAAGAATACATGGAAGTTAAAGGCAGGAGACAGATGAGAAACCAAACAAACAGAGCAGAGAAAAAAGAAGGCTGGAATTGGAATTCTGGGGGAGGGCATACAACATAATTTCTGAGCTCATAAAGCTTCTCTCTGAGGAGACTAAATCTGGAGTTTATTAGGTCAGCTTGATTCCAATAGCGTTGCATCCAGATTAAGGTTTCAACCATCTTTGTTCATTTTCTCTTGCTAGTTCAGGTCGAATTCTTCCACAAATACAGCAGTGGGAGGCTCTTGATTTCAGTGCATGTGCAAATGGGAGAAGCTTTATTTTCCTCAAGTTTTTCTTTCTTTTTTTTTTCTTTTTTCTTCTTTCCGTTGTGAAGCATAATTTGTGGTAAGAATCCCTCTGATTTTGCAGTTTGGAAGAAGAGTGTTGAAAACAAAAGGAGGATGAAAACAACTCATCTTTTTTCCTCCCACTACTATCATCCTGTGAAATGGTTTCTTCATTGAGCACGGAACAGAAGTTAATTGCATGTAGTAAATGAAGAAGAGTGATAATGTTACTTCAGTCATGTTCAGGGACTTTTTCTCCAGCTAATTAAACACTGATGAGTATTTTTGCTCTTCACTAGTAGGTTATGAGGTGGCTTTGCTATGATCCTGTTGTGTCTGGTTGGGATTCTCTTAAGTTTCAGCCTGACTTTTGTCACGGTGAGAGAACGATGATTCTAAGAGGTCTCTGAACCTTGTGGCCTTCAGGAGGGTCAGCAAACACTGGGCTGCCCATATTATTTTTGGGGGCTTCCGTGACCATCTTTCTAAGGAAGCTGCAGCATCCACCTCTCTGTCACTTGCAGGAGATCGGGAGCTGGTTGTTGACAGCAACCACCAGCTGGCAAACAGGTGGATTAAGGTTCAGTTTCTTCCCACAAATTAGGAATTAGACAATACTGGCAAAATCATGTACTTCTGGGGACAGGGGAGGAGGGGATGAGGGAATGGCTCAGGAATATATGGGGAAGGGAAAGAATTAAATACATCACAAAGGGAGACAAAGCAGGAAATCCAGACCTCACAGCATCAAAACGAGAGGAAAAATCCCACCCAGCTACATCTAGCATGGGTGCTCTCTTGTAGATGTGGGATTTCTTGGTTTATTCTGCTTTAAGACCCGTTTTCTGTCCGGCCAAGCTGTGGGAGGATGAGGTCTGAAACCCTGCTGGGGAAGGTGGAATCGGGCTGTTCTCTCCAGTCGCTGAGACTGTCTGCGACTCACTGGGTTTCAGCCTCTGTGTTTATTGTCACAAAAAAGTGTCACTGGAGGAATGGTCACCCGTAATTCCCCCTCTCAGCCACAGGGTGTCACTTAAAGTGCAGATAAAGTGAGTGTCCTCAGGCATCTGCACTGAGTGGAGACACTTGGGGGTGGAAATGATGGATGGGGTGAAAGAAAACTGGTGGGAATAGTGGTCCTGGGCTATAATTACTGGCAGTGCTGCCTGCACAGCTTTCCCATCCTGCTGGGTGGTGAAAGAGACTCACTGGAGTGAACTGGGGACAAGGACACAGAGGAGGTGGAGGATGTTCTGGAAGGAACCCTGCTGTCCCTGCCTTTGCGGAGCGCTGGCTGGAGGTAGGTGGTTGGTGGTGGTTTCACCAGAGCTGCTCTGAAAGGCTAAAGGAAGGTACCTAACAGATGCTCTAGGTGCTCCTGCTTAACAAGAATAATAAATAGGTATATTAACGATATAAATTAACAATACCTTCCTCGTCTGTGACTGCTGAACTTGCCTTGTTGCTCATGGAAAGGGCATTCTGCAGATCAGTAAATCCATTGACTGGATTTAGGGTATTTGTATTTTCCTCTGTGTTCTTCAGTGGCTTGGAAGTATCTTTGTTGCTCATGTAATGGTGAAACTTTGCAACTTCTGTGGCTTGGAAGAACAGTACTTCAAGCTGTGTCTTGGTCCCAGCAGAGTTCTCAGACTCTGAAAGTCGTGCAACTCTTTGCTTATGGTCTGCTGTCATATGAAGGAAAACTCTTACTCGGTCTTGGACCCCAACATTGCTTATGACTTGACATCCAGATTAGAATAGCCACTCTTAGTAGTAGCCTGGGAAGGCAATGAAAAATACTATTTCCCATGAAGATTGGAGAGGAATGGATTTTTAGTAGATATTTTCCTTTTTCAGTGTAGTTTCGTTCCCCTCAGATGTTATTTATGGAGTTTGTAATTTGTAGCTCTTGGGACAAATTCATAAAATCAATAAAACTCGGATTGCTTTGTGCTGACTTCTTTCTCTGCAGTGCTGGGAACAACAGAGGGCCAGATGCTGCTCTGTATGAGACTTGTGCAGTGAGAAGCAATCCATTGAAGCAAATGATAAGAATAGAAACTCAGTGTTTAAAGAAAAAAAAAAGAAAAAAAAGGAAAAAATTCTCCAGATCTAAAGAAGAGTTTTTCCTGAGAAAACGGAAGAAGAAAGAATCATTCCCAATGTGGTTGCATTGTCCAAAACCCCTGGTGACTGGAAAGCACTGACCATACAGTGACACAAGAATTAATGTATTTCCTTATCCTCCCGATTCAGCCAGGGAGCAAATAGAGATTTGGAAAACATAAAATGTGTTATGGAAATGAGACAAACAAAGAAAATAGGAAATTACTTTGGTAGTGCATCATCACCATTTTAATTGAACTTAGATCTGAACTCCTAGTGATTCTTGTACTTACTGCTAAGAATTTTAATTTCACTTAATTACTGATGAATTATGCAGGTAATTCCTGAAACATCAGCATTTGTGTATTTCAAAGTGCATGTTGAGCAGTCATTGCTTCTTGTGGAGCTCCCCGCTTCAGGATGCGGATGGTGACATCTGGGGTGGGAAGTTTCAGGGCTTTGCACAGTCATGTACCTGTCCTCGTAATGGTGTGGGACTGCACGGGAGCCAGGTAACACTGCGTCCAGCGCGCCAGAGCTCTGCAGAGTGAAGTTATTTCATTCTTCATGTTAACACTTCGTACTAAAGAAAGCCAGGTTCTCACAGATCCACATTTGGTGTCATTTTGGCCATCGAATCTGATCTTCTGAATTTCCCACTTCCCAAAAACTTCATGTATAAACTCAACCACTTTCTCTGTTACTGTGCCAATATTTAACAAATGTCTCCCTCTCCTTAGACCTCTAAAAATGAACATTTCCACCTGTCAGCTGGCAACACTGTGCCCAAGCTGACTGTGACTGAGGAAGCCGCCTTTGCAGCACTAAAATAAGAAAGGGGTTTTTGTTTGTTTTGTTTGAGAAGTGAGGGAACAAAGTGCTGGTTGGATCTGCCTTATGTTTCAAAGCCTGAGTCTCAGAAAGGATGGGGATGGGTCCAAATGCAGCCACGGTGGTGTGTTACGTTGCCCAGGCCAAGGGAGAGAGGCTGTAGCTGTATGAATGCTGAGTTTTGCTGCTGTTCTTACTCTTTCCTGCGGGAAAGCTTAAAGATCACCCCCAAGGTCTTATCCTGTAGTTGTCACCTCTGTCCACCTCCAAACCCGTTCTCAGCCTGGCCTTGACGTTTTCATCCTAATGTGTTCTCAGCCTCTTCATCTCTCCTGTATTCACGGCACGTTTCTCCTGTAAAATAAATTTTAGCAACAACAGTAACAGCAATTTTATTCTCGCACAAGCACTTTGTTTTATTCCTTCAGTGAACGCTGAGGGGACCAGAAGGGTCTGTGAGCTGAACCGGAGAAGCAAGTGTGTCAGCACAGCGCAGGCATCGCAGTAAACATTTCAGTTTATAATGTCATGGGAGTATGTAAAATGCTCTCCTCTATAATAAATACTAGTTGGATTTTTCAGCAAATAGGTGTAAAGTATTTTCTAGAGATTCCTGTTTGACTGACCCGGTTAGATCAGCTGCAGGTCCATCCCCCGGTAACCCAAGAGCAGAAAGTACCATGAGTGGGGCAGACACGTGAATGAGTGACGGATGCTGTAGGACCGTCTGGAAATCAGTGTGTGTGCACTCAGCTTCTGGGAAACCTGAGCTAAAATTCACCTTCCCAAATCCCCAGGAAACAAATTGATTTCAGTGTGGTAAGTGAGTTGTGTGTCTAAGTCCTTAGGTTTGTGAGTAGCTTTGAAAACTTTACTCTGATTTTACCTTCTGGAAATAAAGTGTTTCCAGGGATTTTGAGTGCTCAGCTGAGGAAGTCTGGGCTTTGCCTGGTGGAAATAGACATGGTGCAGCAACATGGTATATCACAAGTAGGACCAGATGAACTCTACGGGTCCTTCTCATCAGCATTTCTGTTCTGGTTTGATTCCGTATACCTGTTGATGTGTGATGTGGAATTTTTCTGCACCATTTTACTTGTTTTAGTTCATCCTTTGCTTGCTTTTAGAGGAATCAAGGGAGACTCAGAAGGCACTGACCTTTGTCTAGTTGCCATGTTACCTTAATGAAAATCAGCTGGAAAAGGCAGGGCTAATTACTTTGATTTAATCCTGAAATGTCGGTGACTCATTGATGACTCCTTCAGAAAAGCAGATCCTCAAGGTAGAAGGACTGGATAAAAATAGCTTTCTTGAGATGAAGTTGAGCAGCTTAAGTGCTGGAAGTTTCAAATGTTTAGGTCCTGAGTGTTGCTTGCTGGATACCTGAACTCTGACTTTGGTATTTACATCCCCTTCTACCTCAAGATAAGAAGAATAAATTTTCTGTTCGACTCTGAGAAGAGAGCACCAGTGACTTGAGTTGGGTGTCCCTCTGACAGGTTTGGAGCTTACGCGTAAGCAGTGAGCGAAATGTCTGATGTAGGAGCCCCACCACACCTGAACGATGGCACTTTCTGAGGTCATCTGGAGATATGTAGGACAGTGCTCAGGTTGAAAAGATTTTTCATCTCGCTGGGACTGACTGGCTTCCAGTGCTAATTTATTTCTCTTCTGCAATTACAGATGGTTGCAGAAAGAGGGAAAGTATGAAGTAGAGAAAAAGCAGAGCATCAACCAAGCATACTGGGAATGGAAAAGGAGGTTACTGGTTGAGGTGAAAGGAAGCAGAGAGGCAGAGACCTTGTGCATGGAAAAGAACAGGAGTTAAGAGTCATTGTGGGAATGGGTGAGGGTGGACTTGCTCCAGAAGACTTCAGTGAATGCGTTAAGTGATTTCAAATGTAGAAATGCCGTTGTGCAGAGGTGAGAAGAAGCTCCTAGACAACTAGAGACAAAGTTTTGTGAGGTTAAATGGAAAGGTGGCATAACAGATACAGGTGAGGAATGGCTCAGGTGCTAGTGCTGTCAAAGAATGCGGTGCGGGAATCCTGACAGAGGGATGGGCCAGACGTTAGGAGATACACAAAAAGCATTTGTGGGGAAGAACTGGAGTGCCATGCAGGCTGTCTGCCAGCTGTGAGACAAGAGGCAAAAGTCTGAGTTGCCATCCCAAAGAGCAGCAGGTGAGAAAAGGGAATTGTTGGTTAAATTCCAGATATAAAGAATAAAAGTGATATGTGCTGTATTACATCCAAGGCAGGTAGAACGGAATAACAGACACAATTACCGACAGCAGTGCCTCCAGAGTCTCTGAGCAAATTAAAACTCAACAGAAGAAAATGTCAAAGCTGATGTATCTGCCTTGTAAATGAAAAGGCAACGTGCAGCTTGATTTTTAGCATGCTTGGCCCAAGTACTTTCTCTCTTCCCATGCTCCTATGGGAAGAGATGCTCATAGACTTGTTTATGATCTTTTCTTGCTGTCTCTCCTCTGGCTTTCTTGGCCCTTGAGTTGTTGGGCAGTCTCCAGTCCTTCGGTCTCTTTATTTTCATGCCTTATTGCCTTGGTGCAGATCTGGTGGTCTGTAGCACCTGTGATTTTTCTGTGTGCCAAAGGAAATGCTTAGTTATCAAAATCACATTTATTCAGCTATTCGGTGCTCTTCTCTGCAGTGCAGGGTTGTTTCCTAGGCTACGTTTGCTAGTATAATACATAGTGTGTTGTCAGCTATCCCATCCAGTGGATTTTGCCTCATTCCTTAATCCAGTGAAGATAAATTATTGAACTGTCCTGTTTTATCTGTGGAGATTGTCTTCATTTTCCATTAGCTGACTCTTTCAGGTAATTTTTTTTCTGAAAATGTACTTCAAATACATCATGCAACATTGCAGCATGAATGAAGAAGAGGAATTCAAACTCTCAGGCAACGATGTGAAAAAGACAATATATTAGAAGAAAACTGCCTTTGATCAGACTCTGCATTGGCTTTTCATGCTAAAATCAAAGCAATGTTACACTGATTCTCCGAAGGCTTATTGCCTGTTTAATATCAGCCCCTGTGAATCCATCTGCAACTTGTCTGTGAGCAGAGCAAGTGTGGTGCGGTGTCACCAGGGTCCGGGCAGCCCACAGGTGTAAGAAATGAAGCAGTCATGAAACCAATAACTTTAAAGAGAGTGCAGAAGCAGGATTTATATTTAAGTGAATAAGTAGCAGAAGGAGAAACAGAGCTATTGTCAGGAAAGAAAAGAAAAGTAGGGATGGAGAAGGATTATTTTTTTTCCTGTGCAGTGTGGGGCTTTGATGCATCAGTGGGGCTGATATGGCTGAATACAGCAGCTGAGGATACAGCAGGTATTTGCTATAAATCTTTTGAATGCCTCTAGTTAACGGCCATCTCAGTTTTCTGTGCTCTGGGACAAGACAGAAAACTAGAGGCAGTCAGTTTTCCAGTTGCAATCCTTATTCCTGCATGGATGGCATTAACTTTCCCCTCTGTTCAACCTTCACGGCTATTTCCATTGCCAGCAATGACCCAGATGAGCTAATTACACAGATTATGCAATTTTGCTGTACATGATACATATAATTTTGTAATGGAGGATTAGTGCTGTGTGGCAACAGTTCATATAAACCTGCCTTTGACTACAAGGGTCTGGCAGGAAGCTTTCCAGGAGAAACTTTGAGTGAAACAGTTAAAAAAGAGTCAGATCGTTGATAGGGAAAAAGATTTTGAGACATTTCAATATTCTTTTGCACGTAGGTACTAATATATCCACAAAAGTATTTTTTAACAAGTAGGTTTCAGCTCATTTATTTCATTGAATGAAATGAATTAATTTCATTTTTTTTGCAAGGTCAGGCAAGAGATGCTTTTTGTTTGTTTGTTGTGATATTATGGTTTGTTGCACTATTTTCTTGTTTATTTATTCCTGTATGGACCAGAGTAATGATGTTTATTGGTAGTAAAATTTACCTTCATTTTGCTTGTGTTGTGATGCCTAGGGACCAGATCTTTTTTGGCAGGTTCTAGACAAACTCTGTAAAATATAACTCCTAGGAGGCTGTAGAAGGGAGAAAGTGTGAGAGAAGAAAGAGAGGAGACACCCTGGGTTTGCCTGGCAAGGTTTTGATAGCAGAGGGGCTGCAGAAGTGGCTTCTGTGAGAAGAGGCCAGGACTGCCCACGTGTTGGACAGAGCCAGTTTCAGCTCTTTTTTGAATTAAACTGCTTTTATCTTGACTCACGAGTTTTTAATTTTATTTTATCCCCATGTCCTGATGAGGACAAGCAGAGGGAGCAGTCTGGTGAGCACCTGGCAGGCAGACAAGGTCAACCCACCACAGGAGGATATGAGATAAATTCAGAAAAACTCATTCTGACTTTTAAGAATTAAAAAAAAAAAAAAAGCTTGGAAATATGGTTATGGGGACTGAATGCTACACAGCACAGGCTGTCGTCCTAGGGAAGGGCTTCCAGAAAGATCAACTGGGGCATTTGAATGGAATTTGCAGATTGAAATTTCTGTGCAGTCTACGCAAGTCAACTTAATTTTTCGTGGCATATTCAAGGTGGGATATGGAAGATCAGCTATTTCTCTGCAGAACCATGCAAGTGGATAGGTCTAGTCTGCAGTCAGAGGTGTGATTTAAGTTGTTGAGTGTTACAGATGCAGCTAGTGTTATCCTGACTTAGCACTAATAGCTCCAAAGCTGTAACCATCAGTTTCTGATGCTCCAGCCCAGCTGGGAGTAAAAAGCAGAGATGTCAGTGCTTGGGTTTGCTGCTGCAGTCTCATCCCCTAGTCTGGCTTGGTTGGGTTCCCATCGCTTCTCTGTAAATACTCCCTTACAGTCATGATTCTCATGGAGCTGTTTTGGTGATCTCTGGCTGTATTTTAAGCCAGGTGTAAATGTTTTAAATGCAGCACCTTGTCTATAGCTAAATACATTAAATGGTTTTTGGTCTCAGCAAACAATGGGGATTCGGTGTGCTGACTCACACATTTATATCTCTTACCAGCTTAGTGAAGTAATATGGAGAAATTCTCTCCGCCTGCAGCACATATCCTTTCCCAAAATAGAATCCAGACTGAACTGGGTTGTTATTTTTACCTGAAGTTCTAGGTTGGTTGTCTTACTTCAAAGGATTTCAAAACTGATCTTCTTTCGTTGAAACAAACTCGCTGTTCTGTAGTAATTATCTTCATTCCCTACAAATATTTTTAAATTTTCTTGGAGTTTCTGATATCATGCCCTATTTAAGGTGGTCCTTAAAATTCCCCAGGGCTGCGAAAGCTGAATGTAGCTTTCTACCTTCTCTAATACAGCAGCAAAGATGAGGATCTCAGTTTCAGACAGTCTGGTGCCATCAGCGGATTGTCAAGGAACTCTACCATGAGACCTTCAGGCTTCTGCTCACTGACTGCTCTCCATTCAGCAGATCTTGAGGGATTCAGTTTCCACTAACTCTTGCTCTTCAGCATTTTTTTTTCCCCTTTAACTAAGAGGACTCTCCTAAAGGCACTGGGAATGTCACTAAAGGAACTAGCACTGGCACAGAACTGCATGAGCGGGTTACTTCTGTTGATGCAGATGTTTCAGCTGGTTACAGGATGAAGAAGTGTTTAGGAAGCTGCAGCAGTTAAGGATGTGTTAGCGATGATGAGCAGAAGAAACTGTTACATGGAGTGTGTTGCGTCTCCTTTATGTTTCAAAAATAATGAGCACAAATTGTAGTTAGCATTGTACTCCCGTTATAAAGTCTGCTAAGCTTGTGCTATTGACTGATCTAAAGATAAATGCTTGTGCACAGGAAAGGAAAAGACACTTTATCCCGAACACTTCATGTGTAATTACAAAGCGAATCTTCTGCCTATATAAAGATTTAGATTCTATTTTAAGAGGAGAAGAGTTAAAGGGTAGTGCATCAAATGATCTCATTTTTACATTATATAATTAAGATCAGGTAGGTGAGAATTAAAAAAAACAACTTGGTAATGATTTCCTTTAAAAAAATCTTTAATGGGAACTGCTCCAGGATGTTGTAACTGTGTAAGTGACACTAAAGTTGTCTTTTGCTAGCATTTCATTTGGGAAGTGTTATGCAGCAAATCTCTTTGTAAGTTACAGCGGGTGAAACGAAGGTTCAGCTGTGAACTCCCTGATCTGCTTTTTTTGCTATGGGTGGGTTGAGCCTGGCTTTATACGAGAGTCAGGAGCACTTAGCTAAAGCCATCCTTCCCTCGGTGTGCTCACTGGGATCATTGCTTCTTTGGGGATGCAGGCTGGTTCCGTGTGTGGGTTTGATGGAGGCTGATGGCAGCTCTGTCCTGGAACAACAGTGTTCGTTATTAGCTGTGATCTGTGACTTTTTTGTTTTGTTTTGTTATGGTATTTGTAGTCTTCTCACTGTCTGTCTTGGATCGTGCACCCTGCCTACAGTTTCTTCTTCTTACACTATTTCTTCATAACCTCGGCTCATAGGACCTTAGGAAAGGTGCTGTTTGCAATTCCATGTCAGTGTACCTTACAGCACAATGAGGGTTCTGCTGCCCTAACTGGAGTCAGTGCTGTGGATAACCTCCAGATGACACTTGAGAAGAAAAAATCTAATTCAGAAGACTGGAAATGTTCTTTTGTGGGGTTTAATCCATTGTTGCTCCTGCTAAAACCACAGAGGGATCAAAGTCCAGCTTCAGGAGGTGTTAACTTCTCTTCTGTAGCTATGGCTTGCTGCGTGGTCTGGATGCACCACAGGTGACCCTGCCACATCATGCCCTGCCTGAAAAAATGCACAATTTCATTTAGATTTTATTAATCTAGAATTCTGCTAGGCTCAGTGCTGGAAAAGTGTAGCATTGTGCTTGTTGGATATCAAGATCCAAAATTAATTCTTGTTTGGAACACATACGTAAGGTGGGATTTATCTCGCTGAATTTCAGCCATCTCTGAAATTATGACTAATCTAAGCCTGTCTTCTCTATTCTGTTTCTGGTCAACAGAGAAAGATGCATAGATCAAATCACCCTCTGGACATGCCCATCTCCCGTAAGAACCCAAGAAGGTTCTATCTACATCCATACTGCTTCTGTGATTAAAAGGGAATACATGAGGAAGGCCTGTTTCATTGTCCCTTGAAGATGGATATGCTGTTTGAACAGGCTTTGAGAGTCTTTGAGGGACCTCAAAGAATTCTTTCAGTGTAGTTTGTGACAGCTCATTAGTCAGCCTTGCTAGATTGGCTGAGTTGCTGGAACAGCTAATTAGAACTTAGCACTATGGATCCTTGTACTGAATTTTGTTACTTTTTAAAAAAATTTGTTCCTTTTCTTTATTCTTCTCCTATGTTGTCTAAAGATAAGGTCTGACCACCAAGTGGAATTATCTGCCTTCAGGGGTGGCAAATGCTTTACTGAAGGATAAACTGCATGTCTTCCATGAGGTCTTTGCCATGTTGCGTTACACTGTGAAAGGGAGATGACTGGCGCTGGAGATAGACTGGGTCTCCCTCTTGTAGTATGTTAAAATAAAATTGGTAGAGTAAAAATGTAAGCAAACAGTGTCAGAGCTTAATAGAACAGCACTTAGTCTCTTGAGGCACTGGGCCAAAATGAACATTTCCAGTGGAAACTGTGACTGCTTATTTTTCTTACAGAAGAGGCTTCAGGATTTGGATGCTCATTTGTGCAGAGGTTTTATGTTGCACTGCAGATTTTTTTGTGTATGTTGACATTAAATTAAAAGTAGGTCCAAGCTGTGAAGCTAACATACTTTTTTGCAGGACGCAGATTTTTTTGTGTAAATAATTATAACCAGAAATAAAATATACAAAGATGGCCTGAAAGTGAAGAATTAAAGGTATCAACAGGGTGACTTTAAAGCGAACTAAATAATGTCATTCCAAATTGGTAGAGTGAGAGGAACTTGCTTGGAAATGAATGAATGTTGAGGAAAGACATGAGCTAAGTTGAAACAATGAGAAGTGTCATTTTTTTTAGTGCTCTGAGAAGTGTCTAGAACATTACGGGGGCTGTTCTGTACTCTCCTTGTACTGGGAGGAGAGTTGTATCACCAGCATAAGACTAAGGTCCCGTACTGTTCAGACTCTTCTGCAAAACTCTTTCAGTTCTCTTCTGCTGGGTCACTGAGCTAATTCCAATGGTGATCAGGGATCCACAGCAGCACCTGTTTGAGAGAGTGTCTTCTCTTCCGCCACAGGTTTGGGAGCACAATTTTTGTTCTCGCTGTGCACAAATCCATACCCCTGCTTACTGCAACAGTTCCCAAAACTTCCATTGCCGTGGAGTCTCAGTTGCCTTTTGGCACTAGAAGGCTGACCAGGTGCTTCTGTATTACCTTGGCTCTGCTGCTGGGAGAGAAATGCAAGGACATAGAATCACAGAATGGTTTGGGTTGGAAGGGACCTTAAAGATCATCCAGTTCCACCCCCTGCCATGGGCAGGGACACCTCCCACTAGCCCAGGTTGCCCAAAGCCTCATCCAGCCTGGCCTTGAACCCCTCCAGGGATGGGGCATCCACAGCTTCTCTGGGCAACCTGTGCCCATGTTCCACCTCCCTCACACCAAAAAAATTTCTTCATAATGTCTCTCTAGAGAGTAGCCACTGTCTTTCCTTGAGGCAGGCTTCCACCAGAAGATGGTTTGCATTCAGGGATGCACTACACCATTATGTGGAACCTGATTTGAAATCCCGATCCTTTTCATGGTAGGGCTTTATAAAGGGTATTGCAGACAGCAATGAGATCACATGTATCTGGGTCTTAAAAAAGATGTGTGTGGTGATGTTGAAGCTGCCCCACCACTTTTGCCAGGCTTCAGTGAACCTGAAACCATGTGGGATGGTTCAGAGATGGCCCACTAATCATCCCTAGTTGCAATGAGCTCAGGCTCTTAAGATTCATCAGAGAGCTTAGCCAAGAAATGAAGCTGGTGAAATGCTTTTCTTAGACTGTCACAGCATGTGCTGACAGCACCCATTATATGCTATGGAATTAGAAGAGATTTTAAAATCCCCTTGCTCCCTCCCATGCCATTTCAAACCCCCAAAGAGACAATAATTATCAGGTGATAAGAAAGCACCTTCCCACGTAACAGCAGGTTTTCCAAATGAATGATGCATTATATTCATAAGGTTATGTCAAGGGAACCAGCTTCTTTTCCACCTGCCTGAGCTTTTGCAGGTTATTTATGGTCTTCCTCAACTCCTTGAGCACAGGAGGATTTCTTGTGAGGAGAAAGATAATTTGTGTGCAAATTGGGCGATGTCTTGGGAAGCTGGACTGAAACAGAGACCAAGGAGCACTGCAGACAGCCCCATCTTGCCCTCAAAGTGCCAAATGCACATCTTTGATCTGCCTTTTTTGATTCATAAAGTGGTGTGTGCATGAAAACAACCTTTTACAGAACAATATGATCCTTCACAGTCCTCCCTTGAAATGAATCTCTTACTTTTTCACCTCCTTTTCAATACCACTCACAAAGCAAATTTCCTGGTATCTGTCCAGCACTAGCATACATTAGGTGAAATATTATTTTTCTGGTCTCAAAGTTTTGGTACGTGCTGTCCTAGAGGAAAGGATTGGCACATGGTTCACGGTTCATGCTACATTTTGGGAAAGCATACAAATGCAGTAGTGTTTACAGCAATGGAAGCAGTAATATAAAGCGTAGGAAGGGTGGTTTAGCAGTTGGTGGACTTCCAAATTTATGCTCTAACAAGTAGGTACATTACCAGTGTAGCACATAACATAACTGTGATCAGCTAATGCCTGCCACCCTTCATAACCACATAAAACATCTTTGGAGACAGTGTTCCCTTAGCAGTGCTGTGCTTGGTTTATGTTATTTATTCCGTAAACCTTTTGACACTGTTTTCAAGGATGGGAAGAGTAAAACTGGTAGACAGGGATGCATAAACTGGAGCTCAAGCCCAGTGCTCTTTAAGGTAATTTCTTTAATGAAAGTTTCCTGTTCTTTGTGGCTGTGTAAGAAAGATCTGAGCTGAGTGTTGCTTTTCTCCTGGCCAGTGTTTTCATGAACTTGTTTTTAAACCTTATTCTGCTCCCCACTGGGAAAAAGAAGGTTTTTTATAAGGAGAGAAAATCAACAGAAGGTGTAGTGATGTTATTAGCTGTAAAACAACTCGAAGACTTAGAATGGCTGTTGTATTTCCCTGTATCTGCAGGGACTTCACTTTCTCATCTCAAACCTAATCTATGATGTTTCAAAGCAGCTATTTATAACCTGTCACATCAGCAGTGATCTCCACAAATTCAGGCTCTTGGTGTTGCTGAATATTTTGCTTATCCTGTGGAATCGTATGGTTATGGGGGATTTTGTATTAGGAAGAATCAAGTTGACTTCACAGGAATTGGGAGAGCTTGCCCAATCTTAACCCCTTTTTTGAAGTTACATTTTTAGAAGAATTGTGGCTCAGCAAAACGGGCTCATGTCTGCCAAGAAGCATCTGGAATTTTTATGCTCCAGTATCAGGTTTATTTATGGAAGCTGGCAGGTGTGACTTTGGCAAATGGTCATTCGTCTTGTGCTTGCAGTCTTTTTTTTTTTTTTTTTTTATTTTATTCCTCCTCGTCTTGTAGACAGTCTGTTTCTTCCTTGGATTTCCTTCTGGATATTCAGGCTTAAGGAAGACTCGGTACTTTCTGGCAACCAAACACAGTATAAGCTGACAGAAGAGTATGTTGTGGTTTTGCCCAGACATCCTAAGACATGTAAGTGTGATAGGATCTGTCTGAATCATCCTGCAAGACTGTAATTTTCTAGAGGACAGTGATTCTTATAAAATGCTGGATCTATGATGTGGACAAGAGCTTGGTTTTTTTTTTAAACCAACAAAAAAACCTGTAAATCGGAACAACTGTTCTGGTTCCTGATGGATGTGGTTGTGGTATAGACAAAACCCCAGTGCTGACTGTGTGATAGTCAGGTTTTGCCAATCCACTGGATCTTTCAGCAAGATCTATTCCTTGTGTCATGTGTGATATCTTTCCCTGTGTTCCTGGGTGGATTTTATTTTCTGATGGCCCTTGTCTGTCCTGTGTGCTGCTTTCCTCTTGCAGCCTCTGCTGTTGGACTGGAGGGGTCTCATCTGAATTCCACATCAAAGGGTATTTGAATCTTACCAGACAAATATCACATGAATGGGTGCATTCCGGAATCCAGTCCCGCCCCGAGCCACCACCTCCTTTTCTCAACCACCTTTCTCATTATTGGTACAGAGCTCTTAACTGGGATGAAGTCAAGATTCCTGGTGAACAGACATTGACTCTGTGCTCCATCATGAACTATTCACACCACTGATGTGCTTTGCTTATGTGATTGCAACTCAGATTTCATAAGATGACCAAATTCCTGAATAAATTGCAGGCAGTGAAGAAGAACATCACTCCCCACATTCCCACCTACCTCATCAGAGATTAAACTAGAGGCAGACTGCACACTGGAACTCATTTGCCTCAACAGGTTGTACAAATTGTCTTCTTGACTCAGGGGTCCTAGGAGAACTCCAGCCTCAGGCTCCTTTCCCGTCTCTCCCACTATGTTGTTAATCAGATCATAGTTCTTCTCAATTCCGCTGTGCTTTACTACAGGTAATAAAGTACAGTTACACCCCTCATTGTCATTGCCATCTCTCTGTGCGTTCAGTAATTATGGCAAGTGACTAATTGAATTCTGAATTTCAACTAAGAGGCAATTACTATAAAGATCAAACATCGTTATGAGCTGGTACGGTGACAGCCTTCCAGAAGGGGATTAAGCAGGGAGCTTCATAGCTCTGTGCTCTCATCGTCTCTCAGGCTGAGAACCAAACTGTGCTTCAGCCCTGGGTAATGACTTTCCTCCTCCACTCCTAGTGCTTTGCAGACACTCAGTACTGTTATGGAGCACTGGGAGAATTAACGACCTGTTGGACTAACTAGCAGTGAGAACCTGTTCTTAGATAAAACCTTTCTTACTGACGTGTTTTTTAAGCGTCTATGTAGGTGGATGTTCCCACGTGTTCTGGGCCCTAGAAGTTTTCCTCATGATTTGTGCATGTTCCTGCTCCGGCAGGGGGATTGGACTGGATGATCTTTCGAGGCCCCTTCCAATCCCTAACATTCTGTGATTCTGTGAAACTAGTTAGATAATAGCCTATGTTTCTTAAAACAATTACATCATCCAGAATCAACTGAGGGAAGTCTTTAAAGCAGACGTAGGAGTGGTTGTTCAACATCAAATTTCAGGCCCATCCAGCCCAATATTTTGTTTAGCCCAGACACCTAAATTTGGTTGTCTATATGAAGGTGCTTATATGTGCTCTAGGTGATTGTTTCCCCTGTTGTCAATAGAGATGTAGTCAATGGAAGAACAGTTCAGCTCCATCAACAGCCACTGATCAGCTGAATCTCAGTCTAGACTGTGGTGGCTGCATTCACTAAAATCTAGAACTGTCTGGGTGCCCTAGATGGAGTGGATGCCATGGACATGATGGGTCATCCTGAATAGTACTAGATGTCTATCTAGCAGCAAGTACATTATAACCTTCACTTAATATTTTATGCTTATGGTGGTGAAACACTGGAACAGGTTGCCCAGGGAGGTGGTAGATGCCCCGTCCCTGGAAACATTCAAGGTCAGGTTGGATGGGGCTCTGGGCAACCTGATCCAGTGGAAGATGTCCCTGCTTACTGCCGGGGGGTTGGACTAGATGGCCTTCATGGTCCCTTCCAACCCAAACCGTTCTATGATTCTATATGAGTATCTATATCATGACATCAGAATTTATATGTCTTAAACTTGAGCTCAGTTTCATCTGTAGGAGGAGTATAAAAATAGGGCAAGCATGAAGAGAACCTGCTCTTGGGTGCTGCTTTAGTTTACAGCAATGCCACGTTTCTGTGACTTGCTGAACTAGAAGTGATGTCTGTGCATGTTAAATGAGTGACAAACGTCTGGTCTTTTGTGTGATAATTGACCTTTCAAAGATGAGTTTGAATAGGTGTGTGTGGAAATGTTGAGCCCAGCATAAATTTCAGACTTATTTCACAACGGGTTTTTGGGGAGCCAAATTCTGGTTTCTGTTCAGCTAGAAGGAAGAGGTTTTTTCCTGCCTTTTTTTTCTTTTTTTTCTGTGTGCTGACAACCAGGTGAAGGGGAAAAGGTGATATAACCTGAGGAATAGTTCAATACAGATTGCTTCATAATCTCCCTCTTATCTTTTCTGCTTAAAGATACATGCAAGCCTGAGTCGAAGACCACTGGGTTCTTGGTGTGTTCACGTTTGCGTGGTGCTGTCTCGGGGAATTAGCTGCAAAGTGCAAATAACCTTGGGAGGCTGCAGACTCACCCTGCACCTGCATGTCCAGTTCAGCACAGTAATACAGTCCAGAAGGAAGTAACCTCAATTTTTTTCAAAATTATGAACTTTGCAGGCCATCCCAGGGTACGCTTTTAATTTCATGTATCGCAGCACTTTTTTGACAGATGCTGAAAAGGAGGGATTGTTTCCCTTGTTGCCTTTCCTTGGTGCTTTTGACACATGGCCCAAATTCTCTCACATCAATCAGTATGAGGGAAAAAAAAAGTGTGCACTTTGATATTTGTGAAAGCAGGGTTAACTGAGCATTTATTAAGTGCCAGTGAGCCTGTTAGCTTGTCTCTCTCTCTCCCTGTCTTCTCGGTTGTTTCTGTAACAGCATGGTCCTGGCATTTCAAAATTAGAGTTTCCTTGATCACAAGCCATGAAAGAATTTCCTAAGGAAGTTTATAGGGATAATAATTACAGACATGAAGAGTAATTCTCTTTTGCTGAATGATTAACAGAAGGGTTACAACAGGAGCTGTAAGATGTGACAAAGAAAGCAGCTTCCAGGATAATTCCCCCATCATCCTTCAGAGGAGTGATAATTTTGGGGAAGGGCAACCATTCGGGGAATTCCCTGCCACTGTCCCCACCTCAGTCCTGAAACAGCTCAAAATGAAGTTGTAAAGAAACAGAAAATGCAGTGTCAAAGAGATGTATGTAATGGAACAGTTTTTGTGACCCCTGGAAGAATGAAAAGAGTGAAAAAATATTCCAAAAAAAATGTGGTTTTATTTGCTGTGTGGAGTTGATTTGCAAGTGATTGGAAAGCCAAAAAGAATGTGTGCTTGCTTTTGTGTATAGTTTTATATTAACAAGTATTTCATTGAACAAAGTTAAAAAGTGCCACTTTTCTGACAGCGTTGCACAATTCAGTCCGTGGGATCTTTCTAAAGGTGCTAAAGTGGCAATGCTTGCTGCCAGGCAGCCCCAGGCTAGCAAAAGGCAAGAGTGACCTGCTGAGCACGGTGAATATGGATCAGAATTGGAAACTCCGGGTTGGCACCTACTTAGGTCAGTAATGGGAGTGTGGAGAAAAGAGGTAGGGACGCAGAGGCCAGGCTGTGGGTCCTGGAATCAGCTGATTTTTAAGAAGGTGAAAGCACAACAGCAGTGAGGTGCAGCTCAGAAATGAGAAATGAGAACAGCTGTCTGGCCCAGGAATCACAGAATGGTTTACATTGGAAAGGACCTTAAAGAGCATCGAGTTCCAACCCCCTGCCATGGGCAGGGACACCTCCCACTAGCCCAGGTTGCCCAAAGCCTCATCCAGCCTGGCCTTGAACCCCTCCAGGGATGGGGCATCCACAGCTTCTCTGGGCAACCTGAAAGGTAGGACATGCCCATGGGATCCAGGTCTCGGAAGGGGTTGCAGTGAACAGGGCAGCACGCCAAGTAGATTCTTAGCCAACCTGTCTAGGAGGTAGCCAGATATTGCCTGGAGAAGGTTTAATAAAGGTTGAATCTTGGACCTCAGCATTAAGTGAAAAATAGGAGCTGGAGAAAGAGGTGCAGCCAGCCAGAACCGTATCGCTCAGGTGGCCTTTCACAGTCCTGGAGTCCAGCGAGCACTAAACCCGCTCAGTTTGAGGAAAGTTGTGTCCAGAAGTGCTGTATACATGAGGGGATCTGTGTAGGGGTGGGCACACAGGTGCTGGCAAGATGATAATAATATTTGTCATTGTGCCTAATGGAGGAGGCCTTGGGCTAGAAATCCAGAAAAGTGTTTTTCTAAACTGAAGAAGTCTGGAGCACTTCTGAACTTCTAAAAGGTTCTGTTCCTGCCTTTGACGTGTTACATGACCTGGGTGAATCACTTTGAGCTTTTTAGCAGATAGGAAATCAATATAGAAAGTGAGTGTAATTAGACTGCTTGTGCTTCTCATAAAGCATTTTAGGATTTCTTGGCAAAGGAAAACAATGGAAAGCTGAGCAAAGTTTCTTATGTGCTTGAAAGCCTGGAGAAACATCAGGTTGATGAGCTGGACCGAGCTGAGGGCAGAAATATTTTTCTCGGGGGATGTTTCTTTCCTAAAGTATTATTTCTCTGCCTTACAAGGCTCTCCTGTGTGTCATTTTTAATTCTACATGAATTTCAAAACAAAAAACAAAACAAAACAAAACAATCATGACATCTAAGAAAAGCTCTTTGCACAAAGCTTGGCTTTCAGGAGGATGTTGGCTGATGTAAAAAGTAATAAGCATTTGTTGGATAACTGTTCTCTCCTTATTTTTGCTTAAATATACCTAATTCACAAATAGAGCACGTGGAGAGGTATTTTTCTTTTCAATCCCGTGGACATCTGACTGCTGTTACAATTATACCTCTGTCAGTTATGATTTCCAGAAATAGCAAGCAGTGTACTGGTGCGTTGTGAATCCTACCTGGCTCTAGCTTGTCACTGCAACAATCAGAAGAAACCTACCAAAGGGAAAGGATGGCACATGAATAAATAATTTATAGCTCAACGATTCAGTCCCTATTTTTAGACACTTGCTGTTTTTCTGAGACTTTGAAAAACGGGCTAAGAATAGTATATACATGAAGTGACACATCCTTTATGCAACACAGGTTTCTTCTGTCTCATTTGATCTGAATCCTATGAAATCTGAGCAGCCAATCCACGGGATTTATATCCTGCAGTGCCCGTTGGATTTATTGGAGATCATGGCCCATAAGTACCCAAGAGAAAAATTTGTGCTTAATACCAAACAAAATGTCTTATTTTGAACATTAAATGAGTAAAAATAATATGGAGGAAGCACCATGAGAATTGCACAATATCCCAGTGATTAGGACACTCTGAAAGGAAGGAATCCATTGAACTGGGTTCAAGTTCATCTTGAAGTCCAACAGTGGAAGGAGCAGAGTCAAAGTACTCCGTGGTGTGAGTAACTTATGGACTACAATGTTCAGTGCTGGAAAGTTTTTGTTCTGTTTGTTTTGGTTTGGTTTACTCCTATGTTCTTTGAATTTTTTCCAAAATTTTTCTTTTTGATGGGTAAAACCTGAGTCCAATTTACCAGACTACTCAAGTGATTCTCATTGCCCCAAAACCGTGTATTTCAAAAATCATTTATTCAGCTCAGAAGATGTCATCCAGCTTTAAGCCTGGCACTGAGACAAAGCAGGTTTTATACATTGTCTTTTCTGATTTCAGAGGCCAGCATTTCCCAGAACCTATTTCCATGTTGCATGCCTAAGGAACCACGGTCTGGCTGCTGTCCAGCCTGCTTTCCTGTGCCCTGAGACCAGTGTAGGAAGGGATTATAGTAAGATGTGCTGCACAGGGCTTATTGCAAGTTGATATTCTAAAATTACCAGGTTGAACTGTTCCTGTGGTAAATCTGCAGGTCTCTTACCCCGAAGAGGAAGGCAAGTTATTCAACTTGGTCGGAGGGCAATCGAGAGGCAAAAAGAGTTTAATAGATGTCTTAAAAAGGAAAGGGGGGAAAAGCTACTTAGGATATCAGCAAAAAACTTCCCAGGGGAGAGATTTAACAGCTTGTCTGAAATAGTTTTTCAAAGCAATTACTATAAATTCTTGGGGCTTATGCTTTTTAATGTGGACTGAGGAAATCCTGTTGGTAGGGAGATGGACAACATGACCCGCTGTGTTCTTTCAGCTGTTTGCTGCATTTCTCCGAAATTGCCATAGTCACTGCTAATTCCACTCTCCAAAAACCTCATACTTTCTAGGGGGTTTGTTCAGTGAGGGTTCTGGTTTTCTAGTTGATAGAGCCTTCATTTCAGCTTGGCTGACAGCTAACATGGGTCAGCAAGCTGTCAACGGAGTCATACCCTTAGCTGTGCACAGCTCTGAACTTAACAAACTGTGTTTTATTTATTTCTTCACTGGCTTATTTATTCCCTTCACTCAAGTAGCAACTGAACTTGTGTCGTGATTTTGGGGCCATTTTGGGAAAGGAGGAGTTAAAATGAATTTAAAAGGATTTCTTATGAGCACTGTCATGGAAGTAGGATTCGATATCCAGCCAAGCACCAGAGCTTCCTACCAAGTGTCTGGAGAGTCTGATGTTTGCTACAGAGACTCAGATCAGCAACTGTTCTGCGCAGAGAGCTTCAGCACTGGTCAAAAGGAAAGACCAAATACAAGGGCTTTTAGAGATGTAACTTGGATCCAGTCATCTGAATCCCACTCAGACCTGGTCTGAGGCAGGAAAAAATGCCCCGAGACATATTTAGTTTAGCATGTTGAGTAATAATAAAATAGAGCAGTGAGGAAAGAAGTCTAATCACCTGTTTAGCATTCAGGAGAAAATTGTACAAGAAAACTTGCACAGAAATTGGCAGTCTCTACCTGATTCTCCAGTAAGAAAGAGAGGGAAGTATGTGATTTTTTCTGTGAACTTGTGACAGGAATGGAAACTGAGGTCCTTAACCCTGAGCACAAGCTTCTGTAGTTCACCCAGATGTTACCAGTCATTTTATTTGATTTGTTGTTCTCACTCCAAAAAGAAACAGTGAAAAAGTGCAAGTAGAGAATAGCAGTATGAAATTCAGTGATCTGTGTGGATGTGGTGTGATCTGGAGCGTCTAGGTGAACGGTTATTTGTTGCTTTCCATGGGGATTTCCCTTCTATATAGGAAAGAGAGAGACTTCTGAAGAGCTGCTACCCTTTTCAATGCCTGTTGTCAACAGCACTTTTAGAAACATTCAATTTGATGCATTTATTTGTCATCTTATTTTCCTGATGGCTGGGTGCTGAATTAGCACTGAATGACCGTGGCAAAGGCCCAAGAAGAAATTGGGTAAAGGGCAGCAAGAACATCATGAAGAGTTCGGTAGGAAGTTGTCTTTGTGTCCTTTGGGGATCTTTCTGAATTTCCTGTTTTATTTTAATTCTCGTGTTCCTAAGACAGTTCAAAATAAGCACACACACAAAAAAACCTTATTGCTTGGGATTGGATGTGCTTTTGAAGGGTGGAGGAAGGTAGTTTGTACAGCAAAACTGCACTGTTTCCTCTCCGAGTTCCTTGTGCTTGCCAGAAATGGAACTCCCCTCCTCGCCCCCAGTGTTCTTACATGCACTTCCCAGAGTTTCTCGTAGTGACACTGCAATTGGACATGAAATCTCTCTGCCTCAGTAAAGCCATTCATGATTTTCACTTGCATTGTAGGAGATCTAGCACCTTGGAAAAATATCTGAAGTCATTTTATTTACCCAGAGGATGGGTGAACGCATCCTAACCTAGGTGCACACGTTTCTGAAATCTGTTCGGAGACGTTCTTGTGTGGCCATCCCAGCCTGCCTGCCCCAGGGTTGGGAGATGTGGTTGTCTCACTCCTTTTTCAGGTTCTTTGCAGAAGTTTTACCAATAAATAATGTTTCATAGGAAGATCTAGAAAACCAGTGTCTCCAGGAATGTTTCTTATAGTTTACAGTGGGATAAATGGGAAGGGAAGTAGAGCAATAAGTTTACCATACACATACTGTTCTTCTAGATGGAACATTGAAGACCTAAACCTTTCTGCCCATTTTTAAATACAAAATTAAAGTACTTTTTAAAAGACTATGCTAACATTAAGCTTTTGCTTGCAGCATTCTTCTCGTACCTTTTCTGTCTTCTGAAACCATCTGTTGTAAGAAAACGTTGTCAAAAAGTACCTTTAAATACTTGTTGTCTCTAGATGTGTTTCTTTTATTTCTCCTCTTCCCTCCTCAGCAGGCTGCTCTAGTCCTCGTGGAGGTGGGATAAGTTGATTTGCCTTGTGAATAATCTGTTCTGTTAACCTTTACTTAAATCTTTGAAATTACTAGGCTGTTCAAAATCCAGCACAGAGTGTTCATCTCTCTTTTTATTTTGGTCCGTACCAGGAAATGCCTACAGAGAATGCCTGGGCAATGGGACATGGGCTTCCAAGATAAACTACTCTCAGTGCGAGCCTATTCTGGACGACAAGGTCTGTATTTTTCCCTTCATTCTTCTCAATTACATTTCTCAGCATACATGAATGCAAAGCTAAGCTTAAGCTTGACATATTAATTTGGGACTTCTGAGACAGATTCCATTTCTGCCTCTACAATAAATCCTCCCTGTGAATTCAGGCAAATCACTTATCCTCTCTTCATATCCCTGACTCACATGTTTTTTTAAAAAGCATATTTTATTGCACTCTGTCCCTGATGATGTAAGTTTATGCAGATCCTTCCTAGCTTTGTTCAGAGCCTACAGCTGCTGCAGTAAATGTTAGAAATAATAATGATAAGACCCAAAGCTTCTTTGGCACTGAAAAATCAGCTTTTACCAGCTGATTCCTCCCTGTACCTATCACTTCTGAGGTCTCATCAACAACTGGCCTTTCCAGATCTCAGAGTAATTTTTCCTTTAGCAAATACACAAAGGAGCAGCAACAGAAAAATACATAAAAAGCAGACTCGGGTCCCAGCTGTCTTTAAAAGATTGAGCCAGTCCTGCATTACATAGGGATTTACAGAATGAAGTGAGCCATTCTTGTCAAATGTCTCAGCTTTTCTTGAAGGTATCATAGGTGTTCACCCTCACCCAGTTTAAACCTTCAAGCCTTTTGTCCCGTGTTCTCTTTCTCTTCCTCCTGTTTGGAGTGCTATGGTGGGACCCATAGGCACACGTAGGCTTTGTGCTGCCTCTCTGCCGGGATGACTTTCACCTGAAGAACCAGGGTACAGCCCAGCAGCTCAGGCCTGGTTATGTTTTGGGGTTCATTCCACCTGTTCTGTCATTGGGGTTGTGCCATGCTGGTTACAAACAGAGGAGGGAGGAGAAGGTCTCGCCTGCTGAGGGCTGCTTGCAGAGCTCATCTGGATTTAGTACTCGGGAACTATCTCAGCTCGTGCTGCACCCAGAGCAGTCGTGATGTGCTTTGGCTGTGGCCCAGCATCCATCCTGTAAGATCCATGTTGGTGCTGAATGTGGGCTTTGACCAGTGAGTCAGAAACCAGGTAACGACACACCAGCTGCTGAGAGGTGCCCACTCTTAGCCACTGGCGAGGCAGTTTGGTGGCAGCCCACCCACACACACCTCTGTTTGTTACAGGCTTCTAGAAGGTAAGAAAAAAATGTATCAGGACATGATGGGTGGTGAAACACTGGAACAGGTTGCCCAGGGAGGTGGTAGATGCCCCCTCCCTGGAAACATTCAAGGTCAGGTTGGATGGGGCTCTGGGCAACCTGATCTAGTGGAAGATGTCCCTGCTCAGTGCAGGGGGGTTGGACTGGATGACCTCCATGGTCCCTTCCAGCTCAAACCATTCTGTGAGTGCCATCCAGGGGGTCTGATACACATACAGGTGGTCTAGCAGAGTGGAGAGGCTCCCAAGGCAATTTAGGCTGATCTCAGTAGGGACCACCCCAGTGCAGCACCCACTTACATTTACTGCCCACTTAACCCAAAAAACTAACTTTTTGCTGAGTTATTTTTTGTATGAATCAGTTCCCTAAACCATCTTACAGCATTACTGAAGGACCAGCACAAGCAAGGGGAGTGACAGTGTGGCTGGGGTGGAGGGGGGCAGCAGACCATGGCCGCAGACCGTCTCTGCCCGAGATGGATTTGCACTTTTGTGAAACCACCCGTCTTTAAAAATGAGCAAGAGGGTGTGCACGTAGCTGCCAGTGCTGAGTTAGAGAATGGAGAACAGAGCTGGGTAAAGGCTCAAAATCTTTGTGGTTTAGCTGGTATGGGAAACCTGAGCTGATAGTAGCAGCCTGCTGTACCAGCTCAGGAAAATGCTGCAGTATTTTGATGACACTCTTTATGCGTTTGTCTGCATGGATTGTTTCCTTTACTCTGTTTTTGCTTTTAAAACTCAGCAGCTATGGTGATAGTTTGAAACTTCTTAAATAGCATGTTCCTTAAGCAGATGAAAGCGCAGATGTTCCCCCCCACCTTTGTTTGCAAAAGCTTAAAATCTCATTTACTAGATCGTGAAAGATTTGTGACAAGCTTTGCAAATATTAATATTTGTGAATATTTTTGAAATCTCTACATAATGCTCAGTGTTACAGATGAATACTTGGGCTGCTTTGTGATCTCAAAAGAAATAAAAAAGAAGAAAAATCCCCACAGTTTTCTATAATCCTCCGTTTTGATTAAAGGTGAGATGCAAGCACACATGTGGGTCTGTTGTTATTTATTGAGTGATCCTAGCAGATGCTATGCATCAGCCAGGAGTCACCCCTTGTACTTTATTTTTAGTGCAGAATAAACCAAGCTTGGGCACTCCCAGCCAGAGTGCTAAAGAATTGCGTGGTTTGACTTCAAATGCAGTGATTGATGTATGGGACAGGAGCAGGAGTTTTCAAGATCAGCCCCAAGTCCAGTGCTTCGTGCTTTATGAAAGAGTGGTGGAAATTTTAGTTTTTTTCAGTTGTGAATCAGTCTTGGGGAGCATAAGGTCCTGAAAAAAACATTCGTTAGTGGGTTACGTTAATAGGTCATTTCTCTACTTGTGGTTGAGACCTGTGGCAGTCACTGATAAAACTCTTCTCTGGGACCACTTTGCTCATGGATTCCCACTTTGGCTAGGATCTAGCTGCCCACATGTAGTTACGTGTAGGTTAAAATGCCCTGGTGTGATAGCACGCATCTGGCAGGTGTGACCCAGGCTTTCTGGAATACCTGTGTCCTGCAGCAGCAGCTGGAGGTCCGTCACCAGGGCTGACTGGGAGGCACAGAGTCTCCTGAGGGCACCTCAAGGCCCCCTAGGTGCCTGTGTGTGTGTAACTGTTTCGAGCCCTTGCTTCAGAGGTTGGTTCAGATGTTGGCTAGATACCCAAAGGTAGGTGTCTGAACATCAGATTTAATCCCATCTTCTGAACTATCAGTTAACTCCTTCTCCAGGCACAAGAGTCAGGCACAGAAGTCGTTTTGATCCAGCTGGCTGTTTGATGGCATAACGAGTTACCAATGGAAAGCTCCTACTCAACCTACAGTCTCCTGTGTCAGAGGAGCATCTGGCACAAATCCGTGCTCTTGTTAGAAAACAAATGAGAGTCTCAGGCAGCAAAAAATGCACCTTAGCCTCCAAAAAGAGCTATAAATTAGGAACTTTGCTCTTGCCTATGTGGCGTTTGGATATGAATTTGGCTCTGCTAAAGTTTTGAGGTGGTATGAAGCTGCGTAGCTGAGTTAGCACCATGCTGGGTTTAAGTTGGTGTGTCCTGCTTAGGAGCACAGTCACATTAGCCACAGCTACCCAGCTTCCAGCTGGCTCAGGACAGGAAAGCAGGGAACTCAGAGGTGTCTTGGATGACAAAGATACTTCCCATTTGCTTCTGAAAGTCTTTGGAGAGGAGATATGGTGTCTTTAAGCTGGACTGCTGATGGGATCATCCTGGCAAGAGGAAGAAATCTGAAGTGACTGGATGGGGTATGGAGTGCCGAGCCTTGCAGAAAGATGTGTGCTGGGAACACTGGCAGGACCTGTGGAAGTTCTGTTGGAGGGAGAAAGATCCCTCTTACCTGGAGAGCTAGGAGTGCTCGTTAGGTGGTTATTAGTTTAAATCACAGCTGATTTGGTTCAGCAGGTTAGCAGTCACATCCTAGCTAAAGCAAAGGAAGATCTCCAGACAGGGTGACTCCTTCATTAGCCTGAAGTCTGTCTGGAAGGAGCCCGGTGTGCCTTAGATTTGCAGAGCTGCTGCAAGTAAAGACATAAGGCTGTGCTGCCTCAGTTTACCTGGTAGAAGCTGGCTGGGAGATTACTCTGCACTGTTGGATGTAACGTGATTGCCATCCAAAAGGGACAGCAGGGAAGAGGACTCCAGGGATGTGACCTACAGTGATCTGGAGACCAAAGCAAACAGTGTCCAGACCAGAATCACAGAATGGTTTGGGTTGGAAGGGACCTTAAAGATCATCCAGTTCCACCCCCTGCCATGGGCAGGAACAGCTCCCACCAGCCCAGGTTGCTCAAAGCCTCATCGAGCCTGGCCTTGAACCCCTCCAGGGATGGGGCATCCACAGCTTCTCTGGGCAACCTGGGCCACTGCCTCACCACAATAAAGAATATCTTTCCAATATCTAGTCTAAATCTGCCCTCTTGCAGTTTAAATCCATTACCCCTCATCCTGTCGCTACATGCCCTTGTATAAAGTCCCTCCCCAGCTTTCCTGTAGACCCCCTTCAGGTGCTGGAAGGAACCTTTTCTATCTCCTTTTCAATGTAACAACCTTCCTCCTAAACCTGGATTAGGATTTAAATCTGCATTTCAGTGGGCTGAAACATCTTCCTGGAAGCAGAGGGGTACTGGGTAACTGTGGGTTATTACTGTTTTAAATGTATCAGTCATCAAGAGGGTGAGACAGAAAGGAGTTGTACAAGTATTTTGCATGAACTGAGCTTTGGCCAACACATGACTGATTCTGGGCACGTGTTTTTCAGCCCTGAAGGTGTTGTCTCTAATTCTACCAGAGACGCAGATTGCGTGTAGGCTGGTGGAAAGTGATCTTGCCACCTTGTCAGCTTAGTTTTTCATAGGCACCGAGGCAGTTCTTGTTTCTATGATATTTGAGTTTGCCTTCAGGAAAGCTTGTTCAACAGGAGGGGAAAAAAAAAAAAAAATTGAGCCTGTTTTTCCTTCAGCATCAGTGTGTCAAAGAGGAACTCAATTATATATTTTCCAATTAACTTGCTAATTTCAAACCACACCTTCTTAAAACTTGAATGAAATTGAAATAGTGGTTAGGAGCCAAAGGAGGAAGCTGAAGGGTCAGATTCGAATATATTTGGCCTGGGGGAAACATTGACATCTTCCAGAAGATTTCTACCCCTGCATGTACAATTCTGGATGATGTTCTTAGTCATATGGTTTAGGTTTAGTCCTGCAAGAAGCAGGGAGTTGGACTCAATGATCCTTATGGGTCCCTTCCAACTTGAAATATTCTATGATTCTGTGAATTAATGGGAAAGTCAATAAGCAAAGCAGTTTGCCGGGGCATTGGCTGAACAACGTTGAATTTCAGGTAGGCACAGCAGTACAAGTGTGTTTTCCTCCCCTTTAGGTGTCCCTGTGACTTAAGGATAAATAAAACCCAGCATGGAATTCAGATCCTGTGGGGTTTTTTTGTTTCTCCTCAAGACTATTCAGAAAATGAGCCTGTATATTGGGAAGTTTATTTTAGGGGATTTTATAACAGACTTAAAAATACCTAACGTGGTTGAGTTCTGTCCAGAAACAGCACATTACTCCATGTGCTGAAGATACAGGCAGATTTCATCAGGAAAATGATTCCAAGAGGGCATGCTCGCTCCCTGGCAAAGTGCTGGAAGATGCTGTCTTCACAGAACAATGCAGCAGATTAACTACAGCTGCTGGTTGTAGTTTCATCCAAATATTCATTCACCAACAAATTCCTTTGACTGGAATAAAATGTTAAGGGAAATAGTTAGGAAAAAAAATGGAACAAAGGAAGTTCAACCCAAATTAGAAAACTGGTGCCATTTGTAGGATTGTACTTTTGTATTTTTATCACAAGGGAGGAAATTTAGGTGGTTAGTTTTGAAAGGTCTCATTCTTCTGAACGAGGACAACATCCTGAAGTGGAGAGAGATCTGCTTAGCCTGAAAAGAAATGCCAGAACTAATAAACAAATATCTTTTTTTTTTTCAGAGGGATTTATTCTTTAGAGTAGCAAACCTCTGTCATTTTTTTAAGCAGCTTCAGTATTTATCTAAATAGTGTTTTTCTACTTCTTCCTATCCATCAGGCAAAGAGAGGAGGTGCTTCTCTTTTCTCTGAAGCCAGCAGCAGCCCACCAATAAAGAATGTTCCAGTTACTTCAAGGTCAAATTTGGGTCACATCACTAAATTCACTGATTTAGGTGGGAGCACTTTTGAACTTAATTTTTTTGTTTACAGGATCAAGAACCTACCAATAATCTCAGCATCCAAGGAAACAGACACTAATACTTGGGTCACTGCTAAAAACAACAGGATCTCTGGTTTGTCAGGTTCTCTCAAAACTGAAAGGACCCCACCAGGTTCCAGTTCTTTCAGTCTGCCTTGGTTCTGCCCTCAATTGGAAAGATAAGGATCGTAGCTTGCAAGGAGCATACCTCCAGAGAAAAATCTGCCTGTATGGAAAGGGCTTACTGTTTCTTCTTACAACTGATTCATTTTTGTATGACAACCAAACTGTTTGAGTAGAAAAGTGGCATAACCTGGCTTATTACAACTATAAAGTTTCCTAAAAAAATGTTTTAGAACTTTTGAAAACGTGAGAAAGTTTGTCTTTGGTGGCTTTGTCACCTGGAAACAAGAAAGTTTTAAAATAGCATAATAATGAAAATAAGAAAGCCTGAGGAAATTGCAGGAAAAAAAAGGGGGAAGAAACCCAACTTTTTGCTGAGACTTGTAAGAAACTGTGGACAAATCCCAAACTGAAATGAAACCAAGTGTCTATGTCTGTGCCTGGGCAGCGTGTGTGGCTTATACATAGGCATCAGCCCTGGGGCTATTGTATCATTTTAAAGAGGAGAAAAGTAATTACTGTTTCCTAAACTGATTAACTGTTCCTTAATGTCAGTGCTTAGAGAGTCATGCTGATTTAATCGTGTTATCTCTTTACCTCCAGAGGAAGTATGCGCTCCATTACAAGATTGCTCTCATCATAAACTACCTGGGGCACTGTATATCAGTAGGGGCCCTTATAGTTGCCTTTATGCTTTTCTTGTGCTTGAGGTGAGTAATCTGTTTGCATGCTTCTAACTTGGTTGTGTGTGTGACACTTACTGGGTTACTCAAACCCTCTAATAACACTGTCTGGGTTGTGTATGGTCTTGAAAAATGGTCACGGCTTTTAGACTCCCAAGCAGATAATGTGGTTTTATTGACTGAGTCATTGGATGAGCTGTAATGGTACCTTCCATGCATAGGACCTAAAGCTTATTTGTATTCAGGAAGAGAACTGTAAATGATTTATTGATGCAGAAAAATATTCACTGAGCGCAGAGTGCTTCATTAAGGGAAGCTGGGATTTGAGTGAGTGTGTTGAGCTGCAAGTTTTGGGGGCAAGTTTTTTATTCTATAAGGCAGTGCATGATATCATAATGCATTTTGCATTCCCTGACAGATAATGCCCAGATCTAGACTAAAGGGGATAGAATGAAATCTTAACATTTTGCTTTGGATTAATTTCAATTTTTCTTCCATTAAAGAACTTAAAAGTTTTCTTAAATAACAAGAGAAACATCTGTAGAGGAGCTGTATTCCCAGCAGTCCTCATGTAATGATGAATGCAAATCGATGAAAATGCATAGAAACACTGCCCTTCCCTGGTTCACTGGGACAGAAGGGAGTTTTCCAGGTCAAATGGATGTATCAGTGAAAGAAAGTCTATGAAGAAGAATTAGGGCTCCAGGGAAAAGGGAAGGGGTTGGAGGGAAGGAAACTTAGTGGAAAACAATAGGTCAATATGCATCAGCCATCATATGTGTTGTATGCTCACAGCCTGAGTCACAGGAACGTATTTCAATAGGAATGGGCTGGTTGGATATTTCTGTATTATTTGTTGGATTACCTGACTGGTATTTCTATACTATTTGTGCTGTGTAGGAGCGTTCAACCTGAACTTAGAACCAACTGCACTAAGTGCTATGCAATGATAATCCTTGAGAAAAATCTTATGCTAATAGCAGAGGAGAAAGAGGTGGAGGATCACCCCCCACAGGATTTCAATCTGATGATAGGCAGTGACCTAAGTGAAAGAATTACTGCTTACCTGGAGTGGGCTAACCCTATGAAGTCTTATGCTAAATCTTTCTCTTGAGCATTCCTAACAACAGAGTGTTTCATATTAACAACAGGAACCTTCCTTCATCCCAGCATCTATAAACAGAATAATCTATGCTAATGGGAGGGAGAAAAATCTTATAACGTTCAATGGGAATATTTATGGTGCATCAGTTGAAACTTCCATTTCAACCCTTTCACTGTGCGTGTAATGCTAATTCCCATAGTGCGTGGAGACCTGCATTAATTTACACTGAATAAAGAATGTAGATTATTCATTGTAGCTATATTCCCTGATTTGATGCTGAATCTTTTATAAAAGCTTGAATAAGTAATGCAAAAACAATTAGCTGAGATGGTATAAATGTGTCCAGCTTCTAAGCCAGAACTGGCCTAGCTGGTCTCTTTTAAATTGTTCTTCTGGTGTTTAAACTTTGACTTTAAGATCTAAATTTTGCAGTCAGCTTCAGCATTAAAAATTACTGCAACAAATAAGTACTTCCCTGTACATGCTGTGAATGAAGATGGTCCATCTTTTCAAATTCCCGCTGTATCATGCAAAAACCTCTCGTGTCCAGCCAGTGTTAACCATTATGAGCTACCTCAGTGTCTGTAGAGTTACATCATCTGTTTTCAAGATTTTCGAAGATGCTCCAGTGAAGGCAGTCTAGCTTCATGTTGCATTACAGATTTTCCCTACATGAATTCTAGGTTATTCACATCTTCATCACACTTACCTCTTCAAAGTGTCCCAAGAGCAAATAATTTTTTTATAATTGAGGCCTATTATTTGGGGCTTTTTGTTCCTGTTTTCATTTGGAGGGAAGAAGGCATCTGCTAATTGGGTGAGATGAGAGAATTTAGACAACTCATGGATTAAAAAAAATGAAAATAGAAGATCCTAAAGGCTAGATCTGATGGTCTTACAACTTGTCCCAAAGTAGAAATCTATCAGTTCCTTATTCTTGCCCCCCTCCACCCATCTACCGCACTTTTGAGTGCCTACTGAGGCTGAAGATAAAGGAGACCTCCAGGAAGGCTCAAGTTCTACACTACTCCTTATTTTTATGTTTCTCACCCATCACCTGCTTGATTTTCCTTTGCTCTGTCAGTGCAGATGGAGTCCCAAAGGCAGTCCTGTCTGAAGAAAGAGGCTGGAGCACACCTGTACTGGAACATAACTGCTAGGAAGGCTGTGAGATCTCTCACGCTGGAGGTTCTAAGAGCAGGTTAAATATCTAGTTGGCATGGCAAGGGATATTGCCATGAGATGGGTGTTCTGCTTTTGGAGATGAGCTTCCACCATTACTGGTGCTGCCCCAGCCCAGGTACCTGCTGCATTGATGGGGAGCTTAGTCTTCAGTTGTGCTGAAGTGGGAAGGGGAAAGAACTGGATCTAGTCCCTATTCTTCCAAATCTATCCTATGTTATCTTGTCCCCAGTTCCTGTTTTCCTTAGTTCCTTATACAGCCCTCTGTTCTCCATTCACAACCCACCATCCTGTTGAAATGTCCTAAACTCTAAGGAACGATACACCAAAAGATATTTTGAGTGTCAGAAAGCTCAGATGTAGCAGCAAGTAGTGAAATAATCTGTGTTTGTGTCACCAGGAGACCCCAACACAACTGGGAAGGGAGGAGAACTCAGCCAGGGACTCCCCTTACTGCAAAGACCTATTTCAGTCTTGTTTTCTCCAGTTCTGTCACATATAAACCAATCCTGCTTTCTCGGCTGTGCGATGAAAAATAAGCCAGTAAATATTTCATTTAGCACCTAATTAGTAAAAAGGGAAGCCAAACTTATGGGAGAGGATTTGGTTTTTGTTGGCATGCTGACCGAATGGCAATGAGTCATTGAGATAGCTCCTGGAGATCTAAGTCAAGGATGGTTCCTCAAGGTCTAAATGCAGGTGGTCTTAAAAGTGTGAGAGCCACGCTGTCTTGACAATGCAAAACAAAGTAAGCACACAAACAAAACCAAAAAAATACACTGAGAAGGAAAAATGAGGAATTTTTGCTTAAGCCAAATGTGCCATAGAGCTGCATTGACCTTGACCTCCAGTGCAGGATCTGGAGAGATTTGCTCAGGGCACTTCACGGGGCATTGTTAAATGTATCTGCAATGCTGTGAATTACTAAAGCAGAAATTTTCCATAGCAGGAATCCTGCTATCTGTAACACCCATAAAGCTGATGGGGGGGCGAAGGGGGGGGGGGAAAGAAGGATTAAAACACTTCTTTTGAATAATATTTTTCCTTTACTGTTGCTGATAATGCAGAAACTGGAATTGCTTTGCCCTGGCTTTTTTTCTTGTTTGTGTGCTGTTATATCAGGCTCTGAGGTAGAATAAGAGTTGTTCGTAAAACTCCTGCCTTGTTATTAAACTATGTGCTGGCAATTGCCAGCCGTGACCTGACTGGATTCAATCAGAAGATGTTTTATTTGTGCAGGAGTGACCAAACCAAAAGTACTGACTACAGGAAGACAGATATTTGTTCTGGGAAACAGCTAAGTCCCTGCTGAGTTTTGAATCCAATAAAGAAGGATGGTGCTGAAAGGAGGACAGGATGAGGATTAAAAATGACAAGTCCTTCTGCACAGGTTGCTGAATAAAAGCAGCTCTAAAAAGACCAAACCCACAAACATTGGCACAGTATCTTTTGTCACTAGTATGGTAGTAATGAAAGCAAATTAAGGATTGGAAGGAAACTTTACTTTCCTGTTGCCCTTAAATTTGCCTCTTTCTGTTTTCCCTTTAAAACATCTGATTTATTTTTTTCCTTATGGGCCTGAGGCAGTCTGCCCTTTCTTTCTAGTGATTAAAGCCAGATTACCTAATTCTCACATAGTTTTTCTCCCAAAAGACTGAAACATTTTTCCTTGAAACCACATATCCACTTTTTTTTTTCTTTTTTTTCCATCTAACCATCCCCAGGGTTTAGAAGAGGAAGATCTATTTTCCTTTATCCTCCCCTGTTCCGTGCTCCTTTGAACAACCTCTTGATCTCCAGTCTGGTGTGCAGTTGGTGAGGCTGCTGCTGCACGCCTGTTAGTAAGAATAAAAGAGTTCGATTAAATGAATTGTAAAACCTGTCAGAAAAAATGTAAAGCATCCATACAGAGCAGGTTGATCTGACACCTGCCAGAGCCTAGATAATGGGGGTATATCCCGTGGGTAGGTGATCTGCACAATTAGCACCGGTGTACAGTTAAAAATTATGTCTTATCTGATGTGATTAGAGCAGAGCATGCTCCAGATCTAAGGCACAGTCCTTCCATACAAACCTTTCTGTCATGGAGCAAGGGGGAAAAAGAGCAAGCCCCAGGTCAGGATATTGACTAACTGAATTCAAGAGTTCGTGATCCATTTTCCCCTTCATCTCTTGGCTTTCCACCTAACTTAGTTAAGTCTGTTCTACCTGCCACTTAGAATAGCAGAGTCTTAATGGTTCAGGCACATCACAGTTTAAAAATTTCATCATAAGTACTAAAAAAATTCTTCACTGAAAGAGTGATCAGGCATTGGAACAGGCTGCCCAGGGAAGTGATGGAGTCACCATCCCTGGGGTGTTCGAGGAACGTGTAGATGTGGTGCTTAGGGACATGGGTTAGTGGGTTAGGNGGAACAGGCTGCCCAGGGAAGTGGTGGAGTCACCATCCCTGGGGGTGTTCAAGAAACGTGTAGATGTGGTGCTTAGGGACATGGTTTAGTGGGTTAGGTGGTGTTGGGTTGACGGTTGGACTTAATGATCCTTGAGGTCTTTTCCAACCTTAATGATTCTATGATTCTGTGTGTTCGGTGGATGCAATGGCTGCAGGTTTGGAGACAGCACTCTGTCCCACCCTGTCAGAGTTCATAGTAAAACTCTTAAAGCAAGGCAGGAATGAAAATGATGGAGCTCTGTAAATAAGCACATATGCAATTAAATAGTCTTTGAATGCAAACCATCTGAAGGGCCTGTACTGCCTGAAACCATCTGAAGTGTCTTGTCTCGCAAACTTAAGTAAAGAACAGAAATGTATTTCCTTTGATTAAACTTTTGCCAACGTCTTTGCTTCCCTCTGCCTTTACTCATCCCCCTCTCATCTCTTCTCTGTATCACTTATTCTTTAGGCTCTTTGTACAGAGCCTACCTGTTGCAAAAACCACAGAGAAGAGCAGAATTCCTGGAATAACACCAGTAATTAAAACTATGCCCAGAGAACTGTATTCTTAAAATGTGGAAGGTTTCATAAGATGCATCTGAAATAACGATATTGTAGCCTAGCAATATGAATGCTGGCAAGGAGTATTATTGCTGCCTATAAATAAATCACTGTTGGAGAAACATTAGAAACTGAAGAGCTACTTACAGTCAAGGCCAATGTCAGGGCAAGAAGAAATGGGTATAGACTCTCTGTAGGTAGACTTGTGGGTGGATGATTTCCAACCCACAGAGGAGAGGGGTCCAGGATCAATGAAATGGAGGAAAAAAATTAACTTGGAGTTAAATGAGAGTTTCAGGAATTTATGAAGGACTTTTACACAATTACTTTCTTGACCTGAGGTTTGAAGGGTCAGGAGGCCACTTCCTATTTTGTGCTTGAAATCTGGTCCTAGTGGTATGTTTCTGTTGTTGCCAAGACTTTAGCCGTGAGGCAGTGTTTTTGGAGATGGACACTGACTTGTTTAAATTCTGGTAATAGAACTGCTCTGTGCAGGACTAGATCTGTGTTGGCTGACTAGGTACAACTTGTCTGTGCTCAGTTCTCCTTCTGATGATGATGGAATGGTTCTGGGAACAGTGGAGCAAACCTTGCAGCTTTTCCAAGGTTTCAGAGGAAGGAAGAAAGCAAAGTTTGGTCTTTGCAGTTTTTGTTTGCTGTTAGATATGAATCATGCTCAGGAGTGCAATTTATTTCCAAAAAGAACATGTCCTGAGTCATCTCTGGGAAGGGGAATCAGAGAGATTTTCAAGCCTAGATATTTAGAATTACCCACTACAAATGCACCTGCAGGTGTTCAAGTACTAAATGGTTCCATTTCAGTTTTCATCCAAGAAATTGCTCATCTACATCCCTGAGTAACTCCGCTGTAGTTCTTAAGCACCCAGCCACCTTCTCTTGTCTTGAATGCTGCTGCTTCATGTTACTCTGTCAAGTAAAACGTGAGAGAGGTGAAAAATCCCTGATTTGTGTCACCCATAAATGGGGCACATACGCTCCTGCCAGCATGTGAACTGCCTCCGCGTGTTTTGGAAACAACAGCTTCCATGGGGAGGTGCCCAAGTTGACCCACCAGAAGCACTTCCCCATGTGCAGTAGGAACTATGAGGCTAAGGAATTTAGACCAAGCACAGGAATGAATATTTGGAAGGAGCAGGCTGTGAGTGATCTTTTATGGTCTTTCTTGAATTCCTGGCCAAATGCTCAAAAATAATGAAATATTCCATACCATGTTTTGGTGGAAGTGAGACCAAGGAGAGTGTGAACAGCAGCATCAGTGCCTTAGACTTTCCTCCTTGGTTTATCCATGCAGTATCTGAGAAGGTGGATAATTTAATTAACATTGCTAATTGTATTAAAGGTAAAAACCATAACCCCTGAATTCTCTAGCTGCTCATTTAAATTAATTCTCTCTCTGATTTTTTTTGTATAATCCCACAAGGGGATAATGAATGAGGACATGCCATCCACTCTTCGAGTTCCCAACCAGCAGCTGTAAATCAGATGAACCACTATTAGCTTTCAGTGTCTGACTTCTGAAGTCCTAACTTTAATTTGTGCAATCCAGCTGCAATGGTCGCTCTTCATAGAAAACATTCACCTGTCCACAGTCTGGACTGATAACTACACCCTCTATCAACAGGGCAATGTCTCAGATGAACCCCAGAGGGCTGTAGCCACATACTGTGCCCCTGCTACGCCAAAGCTTGTTTGTTATGGGATACTAAAACTAATAAGGTAGCTTCTGCTAAAAAAATCCTTTACAGCTCCGTTTCCTGTTTGGTTCAAAAATGACTGACATCTGACCTCCAGTTAGCAAAGCAAATTAGAGCCGATTCCTAAATCTTTTTTCAACCAGCTAAACCACAAACACATGCTGTACTAAATAAATTCATCTGTATCTGACTTTATCATTCCTGTGAAAATAACAGGGATTTTCTCCAGTGGAAGAGCTGATTGCACAGTCAGGACTGGAGCCAGATTCTTAGACTGGAGTGTCCAGTGACTGGGTTTCAGTTATCCCGTATTTAACCCTGTAGTTCTCAGGTGCAACATTTCTCTTTGTGCACTGAGTAGGAATCACACAATCACAGAATGGTTTGGGGTGGAAGGGACCTTAAAGATCATCAATTCCAACCCCCTGCCATGGGCAGGGACACCTCTCACTAGCCCAGGTTGCTCAAAGCCTCATCCAGCCTGGCCTTGAACCTGTCTAAAGCAGGCAGAACGCCCTGTGTCCTGTGATTAAAAATTGTCTTGAAGGCAGCGGAAAGCAGCTTTGGGAAAGGTTTAGTGGAGCACAGGTGGTTCCACAATGGATTTATTTGTAGGGTCTATGCACATCTTAAACACTAATGGCAGGTCCTGCTTCTCCTCTTCACCTGAGCGTTTCACCCCTGCCCTCATTATAAAGCTGTTACTCTCCTCTAGGTTTTCATTCTTCCCTTGCATTTCCATCTCATTTTCCCTGCCAGCCTCTCCAGCTGCTTTTCCCAGCTGTAAGCGTTAGTACCAGAATATATGCAGCGACTGAACACAAGGACACTGGGGAAACCATGAGGACCTCAGGGGAGGTCCCCATGTGGTTGAAAGCAAATGGGCCACGACAGGCACAGAGCCTGGGAAATAACTCGCTGTTAGGTATTCTTCCCACTCCACGCCATTTATGGCTTGTCCATGAGCTTTGCCTGCCCTAGAAAAAACTAAAGCGGAAAGATATTTTTTAAGTATTGTCCATGATTCTCCTTCCTGCTTGTTCAACAGTCATGGAATGGGAAAGACTCCAGCAAAGTGCTCTCAGACTTCTCCTGCCAGCTGTTTTCAGACAGACTTTGGAACTTAATTGAACATCATTATTAATGGGATACTACATGAATTAATAGAAGGTTTCCAAGCTTCTTTAATAAAGTTATCATTTGCAATTATTTCCATGCAGATGATTCAACTAATTCAGCTAGCTTTCAACCATGCTGGCACATTATTGTGATTGCTAATGTTAATTGTTTGTGTCATGCTTTGAATCAGAAAATAGTAGCTCTGCACATCCCAGAGGAAAAATACCACTGTATGGGTAGAGCGAGAAAAAAAAACCTCATAAACCAACAAAAAGGCTACTTTGAGTTTTCCCAGTGCTATTTTAGAAACCCTTTAACAGATCCCATTTCTGATTCAGTGAGGCCACCTGTACAGAAAGAGTTGATCAGATTTTCTGCCTTTTCAGATCTCAGCATTTCCCAAGTCAAAAGAATGGATTTTCTAATTCTCTGCTTTCTGTATCCAACCATACAATTAAGTTAATTTGACAGAAATAATTAGCAGAGTGTGCTTTCTCTACCAACGATCGGAAACTCTTCCTGCCCACCTCTGACACAGGCTGCAGTCAACTCCTGGAGAATTTTGCTTGCCTTTTTTTTATTCCATTTCCTGCTATTATTCCTAGTGGGGAAGCCTGGTTATGACACCCCACGCATCAAGCCCTTCAGGATGCCAGTGGTACGATATCGAGTCAGGGAATGACATCTGGGCTTGAAACACGGTCTGTTCTCAATCAAATGAAGAGGTCATTATGTATCATTTCCCATCATACACCTGGCTTTTGATTTACTAATTAGGAAGGCTAAAGAGAAGTATGTTTGCTTTCACCTTAATTGCTGCTTCTGTGTCTCACCTCCTGCCGCAGAGCTGAAGCTGAGCTTTGATGGGGCTCAGTGTGTGGGAGGCATGTGCTCCCACATCATCTTCTCTGGTTTTGTCCAGCACAGCCACAGACATGCTCTGGGACTCATGACTCACTGGAACACGCACCTTTTCCTGCACCGTTGTCCCCAAATTCCTGTAAATATAACACCAGGTACTTCATAACGGAGTCTCTCGTGAAAATACTCTGTCGCTCGCTACGCTCTTCTATCCGAAGCCTCACTTGAGGCAAGTGTCTGTGTTCTAACAATGACTTCTGGCAAAAAGTCCTGCCTGCCTGATGCGAGGGCGTCTGTGCCCCAGCCAGCAGGAGGAATGGCACAAGCAGCAGGGCTCCTGTGCAGCAGGCTTCCAGCAGGAACACTTGTCTTGTCAGAAGCGGTGCCTGGAGATCACTCAGCAGGGGACACAGCGCTGGTTCTTAGGAAATCATGAGGAACCAATAAACTCTCTCACTCGTGGAGATAAGGTGCTTCCAGTGGCAGAATCTTTCCTCCCTTCAAGTCAGAAACCATCAGTCCTTTTCTTCTCTCCTTTTCAAGGAAATCTTTTTCCTTCCGCCCACCCCTTCACTTGGTGTAGCTGCTTGCTTGTGCCTGTCTGACTGTACTTGCTGTGGAGGACAAATTACCCCTATGAATATCATGAGTTTCTTCCTCAAGCTTTGAGATGAGTGAGTATGACACGGTCGCCTGTCCCTTCACCAAACATTAGCTGCACTGTGGGTCTCCTGTTACTCACTGGCTTTGTTGCCTAGTCTGGGACACGTCCTCCGTTCACTGTCCACCTCAGACTCCAATCTGGCAACAGAGACAGCGGAAAGATATGGGGTTAGCTCCTGCACCCAGTCTCATGTGAATAGTGCCTGAGAAGAGGGGACCATCATCTCAGCCAGTATCCCTCTAGATGCTTTACCATTATAAATAATGAAAATAACATCCACCAGCGGTGCCTGTAAATGAGAGCAGCTTTCTCAGGTGGCTGGCAAGAGATCTTTCCCTTGTTACATCAATTGGCGTAGCTGCTGTGCCCCGCAGCTTCCGCACGCTCTGCTAACCCTGCTGCTTCTCCCTCCCCAGTGTGATCCTGACACAGTTGTTTCTCAAGCTTTTCCTGCCCTTGGCTGTGAATTGCGTTACTGCCAGTGTGATTGCTGTGCTAGTAGTAGTTAGGAGACAGAAACAAACAGAAACCATGTGCTCTGGGCTCTCTACAAACAAAAACAAACTTTGAGTCTGTAATTGGGACTCTTACTAAAAGAAAAGGAAAGGGAAAAAATGAAAAAAAAAGAAGGGAAAAGATTAAAACCATTCTGTGCCTGGGGTCATGTCGCTGCCTGAGCCACTGTGAAAGTATGTGGTGTTTTCAGACATGTATTTCTCAGCCTGTACCAGTGCTTCCATTAAAACCCTAACTGCTGGTAACACCAGCAGAGCAGTGGCTCAGACATCACGAAAGCAAATCCTGCCCCTCACTTGTTTGTGCCGCTTTGCCAAGGCAGCAGTGTGGTGGGGAGTGTGACTGGGCAGAGACAGCAGCTGGAAAAGCAACGTGCTTGCTCTACAGCCTCTTCTTCATCGCTCTGCTAGCCCCAGAGACATGAAGCTTTTTTAGCAGGTGAAAACATCTACTTACCATCCAGGTTGCTGATACCCAATGTATGGCTTTTGCTTAAACACCACCCGTGGCTTTTTTGTAAACAAGGAGAGTTTTGGTCATAATTACCTGTAGAGCCTGGGAATTCCCAAACACAGACCAGACCTTCTTGCTCTGCATCCCAAGCCTACATCCCTAAATGTTTGCCTCTGTCCCAAGCATCTTGCAATCCAAACCAAAGCCAATGGCTAGCTGGAGACAGATGGGCAAAGAAGACAAAACAACGTGAACCAAAAGGTAGTAAAGGAGAGCAATGATCATGCAGCCAGTAGATGCTGAGGTTAGTTTTATGTTCCAAGACACAGAAGAGAATGTGGTTTTGATGACTAGGATCCTACTGAAGGGAAAAAATTTTTAAGAACTGAACAAAAAGTCTACAACTCTTTGATCCTGTTTGTCTCTGTTTGATCCTTGAATGTCCTGCTGTAAGGCTCTTGGGAATAAGGCTTCTCCCAGCTGGTGTCCCAGCGTATGGGATAATTAAACTAGATGGAGGCATGCAGCAGGGATTTTTTTTTTCCACTCCCTTATCTTCTCTTTGTCAATTAGTAAATTCAGGTGGCAAGCATGCTGGATCTGTTTTGTTGTTAGAGCTCCCAAAAACAATGAATTCCATGTCAGTAACTCTACAGTCCGACCTGAATTTCCTCAGTTTCTGCCTCTCTCTCCCACCAGAAGCAATATTTCAAATTTCTTCCTTAATTTACTAATCCTTAACTTGAAGGAGTGAATAAAATATCTAAACGGCACCACAGGATATTTATGTGCAGAACGACAGAGAACCGGTGCATGTTTCAAAGTGTATCCAGAGCCAGATGGGTGCCTGGGCTTCAGCATGAAAGTCAGTAGGTGTTGGTTGCCTAGTTTCTTTGAAAGCCTAACTGTGAACCTTTGCCTGTTGTTAGACGTGAAATTTTCAAAGTGAGCCATGTCTCTGACATGTTCCCTGGTAGCACGGGTTTCACTGAGAGCAACATTTTGGAATTTTGGAGTCTGGAGATTTATTTTCCAAATTGACTCCAGTCATGAGTCACTGAGGCTCTCAAAACCAAATACCAATTTCATACCTGGAGCCTGAGTTGCTTCTGGCCCTAAAACTGCCCAATCAAGTCCTAGGAAAAGTGCTGTAAGTGTTTTATGATAGCAAAATAGTGTTATTAAGGAGACTGGCTTGCTTGTCCTGCAGCAGGACCTGAGGCTACTGGATTGTGCCTCTGCTGTCAGCGGGATGAGCTACAGCTGAGCAGGCTTGAGAAGAGCACTGTCTGTGTTTGTCCCTCGTTAGCCTTTGCAGGCAGGGGCACTGATGTGGCAAATGCAGGATCCTACCCTGATGATCCTGGGAAATGCAGGGGCTGTTTGAACCCCTATGGGAGTGATTTTAGTGACTGGAGTGTTTTGTGTTTAGCTGAGAAAAGATCATTGAATTGCAAAACTGCCACTTGGCAGTCACCTTCCTTTACTGTTTCACAAAGAGTGTGAAGACGAGTGATCTTGTCTCAGATGACCAAATGAGTAACTTTCTGTCTAGCTTCAGGGATACTTTGGTTGCTGGCATCAGCATCATCCTCTGGCTGCCTCCTGGAGCCATTTTCAGCAGCAAGCACTATTTAAAATATTCCCTCTTTTGTTTTATGGCACTGTGTCCCAACTCACTGTAGCTCATATTTTACATTGTGCTCTTATTTTATTTAAAAACAGACACAGATATTTTTTGGTGAAGGAGAATGTGCAGCTTGTTTAAGAAAGCTTGGTACAACCAACTGAGGTCGGGACTGGAAACCAGGCAGTCCATGCTCTCCTTTCTCATTAATGGGTCAGAAAACTTTGAATTTCACACAGGAGAGCCTGTTCAAGAGATTGACCAAATATAAATTATTCCAGTCTTGCCACTCCAGAGCAGATATTTGTCACCAGATCTCCTTCTGTGAACAATGCAACAGACTCTGGTGCAGCCTTGTTGTTTAGGGTCCTATCAGTTCTGGTTGATGTTGTAATACAGATGATGGGATAGGATGGAAGGGAGCAAAAATTATAACCAAGTGTGAAATGACTATTTCAATATTTGGGTCTTTCCAGCAGATCCTGTTTCACTTGCTTGAATTGATTTTTGTCAAAGGGAGCTCCTCATGTTATCAAGACATGTTGTACATGGCTTTGCAAAAGTTCTCCTGTGTGGTTTCTGGAGGAAAGGTGTATAGGGAAGAAAAGAAGCACAGATTTTGCGATCATCCTGTTGCTGTTTTATATTTAGGAATATGTATATGTATATTTACTACGTATGACGATTTAAATATGTTTCCCTGTTTAGGAGCATCAGATGCCTGCGGAATATTATCCACTGGAACTTGATCACCACGTTCATCCTGAGGAATGTGATGTGGTTTCTGCTTCAGATGATAGACCACAACATACATGAAAGCAATGAAGTAAGTGCCTGGAGGCGGCGTGTCTCTGCCATGTAGTTTGGGAGCAGGCAGGGATGCTTAATTTGTTCAACTGATAGAAATGTTACAAAGGGCATGTAATTTCAAAAAGGTGAAAAAAATCAGCTTAGAATTGCTAAATTTTCATTTATTTCCTCATTACTGAATATCAAAGGGGTTTTTTTAAAGTTTAAAAACCTGCCCAAATACTTCTCTCTTATCTTCACTGACCATAGATCCTTTCCAAATTTGTATACTGTGAGACACAGTATTGTTCAAGACACTAAATCTGGTGGTTCTTGGACATTTTTGTCAGTGTCTTGCTGTGATGTGCAGTTGTGTAGGGAAAGCATTCGCTCCAGAGGGCAACACCTCCATGAGCAAGGTACAGAAATAATTGATTTGGCTGCTGAGGCTCAGAGTCAGCTGCTTTGCCTGATGACGGTGGGCAGCTTGCTGCCTGGAGTCGGTGGGACTCCCAAGAAAATAAGAAATAGGGCCTGAAACAGTACAATTTTTTGATTGTTGTTGTCTTTGTGAGTTTTTTCATTCCAAATCCAATTTTTCTGCTAATGCCTTCTTCACCCTGCTGGCCTTGAGGATGAAGTTCTGTGACACAGGCTGCATCCAGCAGCAGGTCCTTGTCACTGGGAGGGGTGGCTCGTTCCTCCAGGGACCCAAATGCTTCACTCCAGCTCCCGCTGCTTCTTTTGCAGAAACTCTGTTCCTCTCCTTGATCTCTTGGAGAATGAACTGGTGGAGAGCTAACCTAGCCAACAAAAAGGCAAGGAAGAGTTTTTTTGCGACATAGCGATCCAAGTCAACTTTCTGATGGGTGACGGAGTGAGAGCCATTTCAAGGGACCAGACAGATCCACACAATAAAACATGGGAAGGCAGAAGGGGACAAGTGGGGCATGTTCTTTGAATGGCATTGAGTACTCTTGAGAAATGCAGTGTGTCACCACGCTCCCATTTCTCTTACATTCCGTGTAATTTGATGTTCAGTCAAGTAACTCCCAATTGCAGATGCTGATTTGAGTGAGGACATTGAATCATTGAATCGCTGAATGCCTCCCCCTGTTTGGTCACCAAGCAGCCCCAATAATACAAGGATTTTGGAGTGGATTAAAAGCATCCACTCCAAGAGAAAAAAGCATTTATCTTTATTTTCCTGGGTAATAGCTCTTTTTGATAGTCCCTTGGCAGAAGCTTTTACTGTTCTCATTCTCATTGTAATATTCTTGTAGTGGAATATTCTCCTTTTAGGGTTGTCCCCTCATACTTGCCTGCCTAGTCAAGAAAAACTTAACAGTGTGCTACAGACATACACACACCCCCTCTTCATAGTCCCTCTTTGGAAAGCAGGTGGACTGAAGTGCCTTGAGATTATGAGCTGGATCCATAGGTGATATAAATGGGACTCTGCTTGTGTAGGAACTGGTCCTGTAGAAACTGAAAACCACCCCAGGAGCCTGGATATCCGTTCATTTTAATGTCGGCTGGGCACTCGTCCTCCTTGGTTGACTTTTCAAATGTAAGATTTGACATCTGAACTTTCATCTCATTCTTTGGGAAAACAAATAGAAAAGTCATTAGTACCTAGATAAAGAAGTCATCTGCGATTGTAAGGTTTTTGAGACATCTATGCATAATTCTGTATTATTAATCAAGCAGGCGTTCCTTTGGGAAGAGGTAGCTTTTGTTAATTCACCATTTGATTTTCTGTGTTTGTGACATTTTCAGGCTGCAGAAGGCGGTGGTATATGAGCTTTACTGTTGACAGTTTTATGCTGCGTGATTTACTCTCGTGGCAATACTGCAAATCTTAATACAGATTTTTTATACTTATTTAGGAAAAATCAGTTGGAGTCAGGCACCCAAATGCCTTTTAAAATGTGACCACAAAGTACCGAGGAAAATATGAACCTACCAATATAAGAACAGATCTTCACATGCCTCCGTTTCCATTAACTCATCTTTTCTCTGCAGAACACTGCAATCTTTTCGGGAAGGTGCTTTGTACAAGCTTAGTGATAACTTTATGTTCTTATTGTGGTATAAGTCAGGGTCGAAATAACACCACTGGAATCAATGGGAGCAGCATCATTTATGCCAGTCAATGAGGCGATCTCTTCTGTTCTGATCAGTAATAAAGCAGTTACAGAAGCATCAATGTGGAGACAGTTTGCATCAAGTTATAGTGCTTATGTTAATAAATCAAGAAGGGGAATTGCTGAAGGTACCTGAATCCTAATGGGGATACATATAGGGATCAAGAATCCTCAGTCTAATAAATGAAATGGTATAAATTAATGAGTTCTGCTAATTAGGTTTATTATTTAATAATAATACACCCACAGTTCCAAAAGGAATTGTTCAAAATTCATTTTATTCTGGTTTCCTGTGGCAACGATGCAGGGGGAGATCTCACCACCTCCATGTGTATTTGTCTGTATGTGACCCAGTATTTCCCAACCCACTGGCGAGTTCCACTTAGTTCTGACAGAGGAAGAACAGGCTCAGCTGTAATTGTTTTTTACAATTCTTGTGAAAATGGGCAGCTGTGGAGAGGGCAAAGACTGTGTAAGTGTTGCAACTGAGGGGAAGGGTGGAACAAGAGTCTAGACATTATATCAGAGAATTTACATGAGATTGAGACCACAGGGAAAGATTTAATTCATGTTCATACTTTCAAAAAATTTAATGTGAGACAGAGTCTTTGGAAACCTAGTCTTACTAGTTTGGAGGTCAGTAAGGAATGGAGGCAAAATATTTGTTTTGTGTTATCCAAAAATAGGGATTTTTTTTTAGTTTTTGGTTTTATTTTCCTTTGCTCAGGCCAAAAGGAGGGGGGGGGAAAAAAAGAAAATTTCATTTGGTTTAAACAAACCTTTGAAAACAAAATGTTTCATCTTTGTCTGAGTTGTTTTGGTTTTTAATTGTATTTTAAAGGTGAAACCAAACTAGATTGCAAATTTTAATGAAGTAATACAGAAATTAAAGCTTTAACACATACAAAAATTTATTCTGTTTACTTCAGCTCAATGAACAGAAGCGATCACAACTTGTGAATGGGCTGGCATGTTGTAACTGTGTTTCTTGTCCAATAAATTCTTAGTCCACAGAATTTTGCCGGGTTTCACAGTGCATCTGCTGCTCTGTTGCCTGCCTAGGGACCATCAATACCTCAAGCATACGAAGTCTGAAATAAAATTAACTGAGGGTCAAAAGTTTCAAATACTTTAGTAGAGTTAATTAAAAGGCTGGAGAATGGTGAAACCAAAATGACATCAGTGATCCCAGCTAACATAGGTAATTAATGTCATGCTTCAGGCAATGTGCTGAATGCCTGCTTGGTGAGAAAGAGATTTTCCCAGTCTCCTCCTATGGAAATTACCATCAGCAGTTACTTGTGCTTTATTGATGTGATGTTACCGTCAGCCTCTCTGTGTATTCCACAGCTGTGCTCTCACCACACAGACATTAGGAGAAGATGCCTTTACTGATACGTTGAACCAAAAATTCCTGTTGAAGTTATGGCAAGATTCAGAGGTGATGTGTGTAGTGATGTGACTTACAGGCTGAAGCACTGATGGCAGGAACAGAGAGGATGAAGTAGCTGATCAAAGCACATATTTACAGTAAAATATCTTTTTTCTAAATGTCAGTGGCGTTCCTTCCCTTCAGTGGAAATGAAGCAAGACTGTGACATTAACTTCTATCTTATATTTTCTTTGAATTTCTCAACAGGTGGGTTATACTGCCTAAGATATGCTTAGACTCTTGCATCGTCCTTGGATATGACCCTGGGCTATGGCTGTACCTCTGAGAGATCATCTCTGGTCAAATAACCTGCCTCCTCTTTTCTTCTTTCCACACGGCTGCTTCTTAAACTGCTTGAAAACTGCTGGTGTGGACGTGCCGTATGGCATGTGAACTTTCCAGACGTGCTGAGGAGAGATCATGCATGTGGTCAAAGCCAAACCTCAGCAGAAGCTCACAGACATAGCTGTGAGCTCCCGACAGCACCTGAGTTATTGAGATTCAAAGTCACAGGCATAAATCTGCATCCCGTGATGACTTCTACCATAGATTTTTAAGGGAATAACAACATAGCATCTTTCAAATGTTCTCACCATGATTTTAAAATATCCTTTTCTGTTTCCTTTCCAGCCCTGGTGTAGATGTATTACCACTGTCTACAATTATTTTGTGGTGACCAACTTCTTCTGGATGTTTGTGGAAGGCTGCTACTTACACACCGCCATAGTGATGACTTACTCCACGGATAAGCTGCGGAAATGGGTCTTTCTCTTCATAGGATGGTGTAAGTCATTTGTGTGTTTAAATTGGTGTTACATGGTACCTGGAATTGAAGAGATAGAGGCAGGAGGAGCAGCAAGAATAAACTTTAAAAATTCCACAGTGGTGAAATCTGCCATTGTTGAACCAACAATAACTTTGTCAGAACCGCATGGGATCAGGTTTAGGTCCATGTGGTGATGACATAAAGCCAACAGGTTATTGCTGGATTTTTCTTCTTCGTTTAGATCCTCAGGCACCTGGTATTAAGGAAAGAAAGAGAAGTCCCAGGTTGAGCATTCTGGGAATGCAGCAGTTCGTAGCACATCCCTCATCACAGCAGTGATCAGAACCCCTCGTACACTGCTGCTCAGTTCTGCTGAAGCAGAAAAGGCCAGCCAGTCTCAAGAGACACTTCTAAGTGAGGAGCTGACTAGAAGAGAAGCCTAATTATCTGCCAGTCCAGCCTTACAGCTGTCTTTTGACTGCTGAGGGATTTGTTCCTAGAAAACAGCCTTTAACAAAGAGTCGCATGTCATCTTTGTACTGTCCTTGTGGCTACTCAAAGACAGCCAAAGAGCTCAGTGTGTGCCCTGTCACCTCACTTCTTCTGAGTCAGCCTGGGCCAGGGCAAAGGCGGCTTCTTTTCCCCAGCTGCAGCAGCATCAGCTGGTCCATCAGTGCAGGCTGGGAACCGACTGTCGGAGTAGCAGTCCTGCGGAAAAGATGTAGGGCTTGCTGAGGATGCATCAGCCATCAGCGCCTTCTCATCGTGAACAGGGTAAAACTCATACTGGGCTGCACTGGGACTGTGGCCAGGAGATCGAGGGAAGTTACCAATACTTTCTACTCGGCTTTGGTAAGGCTGCCTTTGCAATACTGTGGTCAGGTTTGGGTCTCTTAGGTCAAAAGAGATGTGGAAAAACTGGAGATTATCTGGTAGAAGGGTGTCAATATGATCAGGGATCTAGAAGACATGACCTGTGAAGTGAGGCTGAAGGACCTTCTAGGTAGCAAGAATGATTTGAAAGATAATTGCAGAGATGATGGAGCCAAATTCTTCTTGGTAATAGGAGATGTTATAAGAAGGGACCTGTTGGACATTAAGAAAACAAAAAAAATTACCAAAAGATCATGCACCACTGGAACAGATGGCTTAGAAGCTGTGGAATCCCTGACCCTGGAGGTATTGAATACAAGGCTAAGCCCTGGCTGAGGTGGGCTAGTGTTGGTAGTTCTGCTTTGAGCAGGAGATTGGAGTGGATACCTTCAGAGGTCCCTTCCAACCAACAAATCCATGGTTTGAATTTGGCCAGGAGAGGTTTGGCAAGACAAATCCATCCATCCAGGCAGCTTGTTTGCTTGAATACCAAATCTGAGGTCAGACAGAACTAGTGAATTTGGCAGTTCTTTTCTGTTGAAAGAAGAAAGGTGGAAAAAAGTCACAAATATTTTCTTTTCTGAAAGCAGAAAGAATTTTCTGAAAGCTTAGAATTGAGCAGCAGTAATTGAATTGCAGTTCTGAAGGCAGAAACAGCCTTTAAAACAAAATATGTCATTCAATCCAAAATCAAATGGGAGGAAAGAAGACTTGTAGTAGAAAGAAAATGTTTATCTGGGGAACTGGTTAATTTTTTTTTTTCAATATTTTTCAGTTTTCTCGCCGAACTGGAAACTCAGCTACTCACACAGCTCTCTCAGACCCCCTGACTGATTTGATCCCTGATATTTTCCCTCCCTACTTCTCTCAGAGCCCTTTGGGTCTCTGATTATTAATGTAGAAGTGGTATGAGTTGAGTATACCCTTCCTGTCACCCTTTTGGGTGCTTTCTGGCTTTGCTTTGTCTTCCTGTACACAATCTTTTACCATCCTCATTTTTTAGAAATGGCAAAAAATAAATAAATTCTGTTAGTGCAAGATAGCAAGAGATTCTTTCCCATAAACCTGTTTCATAGGGATGACTCAACTCAAAAAATTGTTGAAAATATTGAAAATATGCCTCATCCAAAGATCCTAATAAGTTTACAAGCTTCTTGCAGACTGGGAAATAAAAGTCTAGGCACCCATGTCCAAAAAATGTCTTTAAGATTTTGCTGTGCCAACTGCAGGAAAATGAAAAGGGACCAAAATGGCCATTAAGTCAGCCAAATTGTTCTGAACACTTATATAGAAATATAGGTGTATATCTGTGTTTGTTAATAATTTTATTGACTTTTCTTACTGATACTAGAGTTTTCTCTTTTTGAGATGATTCTTAGTATTTTTACAGAAAGAGGTCTTAGGAATTGTGATGTCTGAAGGATACCAAGATAGGACCACTTGTATTTAGAGTCTTCCAGTTCATTAACCAAGACTGTCCTCACACAAATCTGAACCTGCTTTGGTACCTTACATACACATGGGTTGTGATTAACTCCTGATTTTTTGCTCCTGCAGGTATTCCTTGCCCAATTATCATTGCCTGGGCCATTGGCAAGCTATATTATGAAAATGAACAGTAAGTGATGTTAACATTTATGTTTATGTGGCTCTCTGAATAAATTAAGAAATGCCTACAGGCTGAACTGGTAATCTAGTAATGAGGCTGATTGATAGGAAAGAGAAAATGTCAAATCACCTCCATCCAGATCCAGACCCAGACCCTCTCTAATTTCAGAGCACTACTTGAGTCAACTCCTGAAAATACCTTTCACAAATATCCTTGTCCAAGCCCTGAAGCTCTCATTTGATAGCTTTATACATGATTTACAGTCAGGGTAATTTCCTTCAATAGGAGTTTTGCTTGAGTAAGACCTTGGTAAAAACTACGGTTGAGTGCTTAAGGCTTTAGCCTTCTGGATGTGCAGAATTCAGTTGACAGTCTGCCAAGAATAATCTTATGGCTGGAATTTTTTGCATTTCTGTTTCTGGCTTTTCCAATTGGAAGCAGTTAGTGCGTGATATTGAAAAATATGGGAAATAAAGAGGTATCTGTGTTTTGGGAATTTTTCCCGCAAACAG
>VZTO01005425.1:73359-98334 GCA_013400615.1 Syrrhaptes paradoxus | reverse complement strand
CTGACTACAGTAATCATACAGGAGAATTCATACTGTAGTCTCAAAATGGCCAGAAAATCTTCAGTTGGAACCTGTTCCTTGAGTGTCTCAGTCAGTCAAGCCTGGGGGATAACCTCAGATCACCAGTTCCCTAATTTCTGTGCTCACAGACCTTCTTGTTTCTGGATGTTCTAGATCTGTTTCATGGTCAGGTTCCTTGCAGTTTTCACCTTGCACAAGCCAGGGCAGCATGGCAGCTGTCTCATTGTGCTGAAGACTTCCAGCTCTAAAACTAGAGCTGAAGGAACTAGTCAGCTTAAACAGAACAAACCAGAACAACCAAAACTTGTGTCTTAAAACCTAGAGAGTCGAAACACCACATGCTTTAATAATGGCGATGCACTTTGAACGTTCTTGTTGCGAGTTCAACACCAAGGTCTGAACACCTCATCTTGGAAGACTGCTTATCGCTCCCGAAAGAAGTAATGGAGAGTAGGACCCCTGACTGAAACGTGCCACAACATCTGCCAGGTTAATGGTTGGACTTAATGATCCCAGAGGTCTTTTCCAGCCTAAACGATTCTATGATTCTGTGATCCGTGATCACACTGCACATGAGATGGGTAGTTGGAGAAACCATTGCATCATGTGTGCCGGTGCCTTCTTTCACCGTCATTGCAGAACTGCAAAGTGAATGTGGAAGAATATCACCTTGATGTACCATAGGTATGAAGAACACAAGATATGTTTATACAGGTGTGTGTGCTACCTTTCACCAGTGCAGGTATAACTGGCGCAGATCCTGCATAACAGAAGAAAGAGGGATGTAAAATCCACTCAGCAGGGCGAGAACTTGGGATGCAGAATATCCAGGGTGTTCCTGTTGAGGCGCAAGCTCTCTCTGCCTTGGGTGGATGATCAAATGGAGCTTGTGCTTTTAAATCCACGTCATGGACAAACCCGTACACTGTAACTCATATACATCATTTGTCTCACACGCTTGCTGATAAGGGAGCTGCCACGGTCAACTCAGACAATTAAATTAATGTCTTGGGACGTTTTCACCTTTCTGTCTTTAATGCTGGTGTTTGCCTTGGAGTGAAACATTCACATGCATCCTCACTGCACATCATAGCTATTCCAAATGTGTTGTGCATTAAGAAAGTGCGAAATTTGGCTTCTGCCCATCATAGTGTGAGGTGTAATGGCCTGGAGCCTCAGTGTTACGCTCGCTTATTGTCAGTGGTGGGGCCAAGATTCATGTACTTTACTCTGCTTGAGAAATCGAGAATGCTGCAATAGTGTCATTCCATGCACCAAGGCAGACAAGCAGAGCTCTTGTAAATGAAGAGCTGATAAGGCCATTAAGCTGTAAGTCAAAGGCTATTGAATAAAATCTGCTTTTTGCATTTGTAGTAATATCGTATGCAGAGGAGACTCGGTAAAATAAATGAACCACAACAACAACAAAAAAAAGAGATTAATGACTTGCTGAGGGCCTGTCAGTTGTCATAAATATTCAGTCATCTTCTCAAGCATTAAAGCATGGCATACTTCAGATATCCCCTGCACACTGCCTCCCAGCCTGAGGAAAGCAGCAGATCCTGCTGAACAGTCGAACTGGAGCATATGTAGGAATGCACCCCGGGTACGTGTGTGAGATGTGCACCTGTGTGTATTGAACTTATGGTCTCTTCTCCTCTCCTGTCCGTCAGCCTGTGGGGCAGTTTAGACTAAATTTTGTCGCATTTACAAAATCCTTCCTCTGTGCTGGGATGGGATAGAAATCATGCCTTTAATTTAAATTCTCTAAATGTGTGCAAATATGGACAGATGAGATAAAAACTAATCCCCGGCTTTGAGAAATAATTGCTGTCGGGATACTGGAGAATCTCTTATGCCAGGAGAGGCTGAGAGGCTTGGGAGTGTTTAGCCTGGAGAGTAGCAGGCTTGGGGGATCTTATCAATGCTTATAAATATCTTCTAGGAAGGTACAAAGAAGGTGGAGCCGGACACTTCTCAGTGGTTCCAAGTACTAGGACAAGAGGTTTGGAGGGTGAACCAGAGTTGAAGTTATGTAGCTCATAATAGTTGAAGAACTCAAAACAGCACACAGGGAAAATGTTAAGAAAATGTTTCAACCAGTGTCCTAATTTATTCGTTTTGTTCTTACTAGAGACCATGTTCTGCATATTGAGGCAAATATAATTGGTACTGTGGCAAATATGCTGTCTGGGGTTTAGCAGTTATCTGACAACTGTGAAAAAAGTGCTGTTAAGTCTCAATAAACAAAACCACAGAAATGATTAAGAGTTACCGTAGTAATTTCATTGATGGACAGTTGGTAAGGGGAAGAACATTAGTAAGATCTAATTAACAACAATGATAAAACCAGTGTTGGGTTTTGTTATGTAGAGAACTATCAGAGAACCACGAAGAATATTAATTAGTGCTATTCAATAGGAGTGTGTTTACATAGCTAAGTCTAATCAGAACTGTCTTCCTAAATTGTCCTCTTCAGTATTCAGGGAGTGGTTGTTTATTCTTTCAGAGTTAAAAAGAGAAAAGAAAAAAAGGCTTTTATTTCACACAGATGGAATAAAAATTCCGATGTACCAACTAATTTTCAGTGATTTAGGTTTCTGGTTTTGGGGTTTTTTTGGGGTTTTTTGTTTTTTGTTTTTTTTTTCTCTACTAATTCCTGGAGCATCAAGTTCCTGTGGAGATGCCTGTGTTGGAGAAGTCTGCCTTTGGCCACAATCTTGTTCCCTCAGATTGCGTGGAAGCGTGTATATACACATGATGCTTCCCTCGATGCAACCTTGGTCTAATACTGGGCTTCAGATAACAAATGTCAGCATTTTGCTCTTCGGTATGGTCATACCATTAAGCAATATTTAAATTCCAAAGAGCAATGAGCAGCCTTTGCCCTGGAACCTCATTTGTGCTCCACCAGCTCTGTTCCAAAGTCTCTGCTGGCTTTTTCAAGCCCACTAAGTTCTTCCACATGCCTCAGCCTGTTTCTTATGAGTCCCTCTGTGAAATTCCTCTGCTAGAACAGCCAGCTTTGCAGAAAATCCTAATATCTCTTGGTTCTCTTAGTTTCAGACAATATATAATAGTTATCCCAAAATGCCCTTCAAAAACCTCTCTCAAATGTAGGTCTTGCAAGTTCTGGAAAGTTGTGTTTCCTGCCCTGGCATATCTTGCAATCCATTTGTCTTCATAGCTTTCCATCTCTGTTTAAAAAAAAAAAAAAATCAGTTTGCTTCATTTGAGGCTGCCCTGGGGATCCTTCTTGGATGATAACTTGGCTGCAGGAAGTACCTTGTTCCAAGTCTTGCTCTCATCACCAAATTTTGGAACATTAGTTGCAAAATTATCAATTTACACTAATTTGCAGTCAATGCACCAGGGACTAACAGGCATCGTTTATATTCATAAAATATCCAAAGCTCTCTCATTTCTTTAGAACGTAAAGAGATGTAGAAATTGAATCAAGGAAAGACAAACAATTGTGTGGTGCTGATTTGTGATCCTAGATGCCTGCTGCGTATCTCAATGTTTCCGTACATTCGGTTCGGTCAGAGCGTTTTGCAGTGGGCAAGCAGCTCCTTTTGTTTTAGCAAGAAACACAGTTTGGAGAAAAGCTTTGGGGGCATTATATGAGTCAAAATAATTCCATAAATTAATCATTCCATAATAATTCCATAAATAATTCCACAAAACCATGGCTTTCCTTATCTCAATTTATTTGCCTTGGACTCATGAGGTCTGCAGCCTCTTGGAGGTAACAAGGATTATTTCTGGAATGCTTGTGAAAGTGCAGATCTGCACTGTCTCCATGGCCTCCTTGGCTTAGGAATTACCCTTTTCATGCCTCCAGTGACATTAAGCTTATTTTTTGTCACAAGGTGAACAAGGATAATCACTTCTTTTTTTTTCTTTAGACTTTTTATGTGTTATCCACAAAGGGGAAAAAAAAAAAAAAAACCAACCTCTCAAACCTTTAAATTTCAATATCTACTTCCTAAGGCATCTGGAGCTCCAATGATCTAAACTTTAAGGCATGATGATAGCAAAGTTGCCTCTCCTTGGTGGAACCAGGATCCAGACCATGTGGCTGTATTTGTAATATCAAATTAGCTGGGCCTGGGATCATTCATGGGGCTGGAGTCCAAACAGCATGGAATAGTTCACATCCATATTATTGAACCCTTTTGGCCTCCAAACCAGGCTTGCTACAGTTTGTAAACTATTGGGAATGTCCTCTGGCTCATGCTAACTGCAGATTTGTTTCCCAGGAATAGTTTGGGAGTTGGCTATTGTTTGGCCTGGACCAAACTGCAACAAGGAGAATGTAATGGTGTACATGATTGAGTATTCGTTTACTGGCATAAATGTAACTGGTGTATCGCTCTCAGTTATGAGAATGAAGTGAACATCAGCATGGGTGACTGTGAAACCGCAGGTTTAGTCTGTTGTATAACACAGCAGGGAGAAAAACACCAGAAATTAGTGGAAGTGAGGGTCAAGCCAGCTCTCAGTCACACGTGGCATGTCTGGGCTCTCTGCTACTTTCAGACCCTTCAGTTGTCTATGTTAACCTCAGTTGATTTCCCTTTGGTGATGTGGAATCAGGTATTTGCTACCTTCAGATGATGTCTCTGCATTGTGTGCTGGATTTGGTGTCACCAGCTTGGTTCAAAGCCGATGCAATGAGCTCGTTATTCATCCAGTACTTTATTTAAACAGCATTTCCATGCAGCTTAAGACATACTGGCTGTAAGTAACAGACCTGACTTTATGGAATTGTCACTGGATACTGCAATAGATAACAGATTTTTTTTCCTCACAAATAATATTTCTTTCATCCTGTTTTCAGACCCAGGAGGACACATCTTTTGCATCCTCCTTATAGTAGGTTCTCACATTTCTTGGAAATATTTACGTGGGCAATAGCCAAAAACATAGTGGGAACATGAATGGTCTAATGGGAGGGGAAAATGGGGCTCAGATCTGTGTCCAAACAAAAAGTGGCTTTGTAGCAGAAAATTCAATCACTTGCTGATTATGTACATGATTAAACAACTCCAGGAGTAAAGGAACATCTCTCTATGGTGTCCTTGTTATTTATGTTGTGTATTCCCCTTTATAAATTATTTTCTTATTTATTTTGTTTCTTACAGATGCTGGTTTGGAAAAGAACCAGGGAAATATATTGACTACATATATCAAGGGCCAGTGATTCTTGTTCTTCTGGTAAGCACGTATGTGGGTGGAAGGACACTGCCAGCTCCCATCGAGGGATAATTTGATAAGCATCTGTGGTGTTCCACATCTACTTTTACATCAAATATAACACAAACAAGGTCAAACATCTTCAGCTGTTCTCTGAAGTTGCCACAGCAGCTAACACTGCCAGTCACAATTGCAGTGATCTGGTTTTGGCTGTTTCCTTGACCTTAGGCCATTCTTTCCTCCTACTTCTGTAACGCTGTTTGCCTTCCTTTGTACAATGGTTTGTGATGTGGGAAGGAAAAATGTTCAAAAACAGGAGGTATGCTACAGTATCTGCTCATCCACTAGAGGTTCTTGAGAACTAGGGCAATTCTGTCACACCCATTGATTAGAAAAATGTTGTGATCGTGGTGAGGAATTGCATCTCCTTGTTACAGTCATCTTCATCTTCTTCATCCCCATCATTGCAGTGTATTTGTTCATTAGCTTTCCTCTTGTTAAGTTTCCTTTTCAGGGAATACTGGGTGTGGATGGAAAAGATCAATGCTGAAAAACCCAGTTCTACTCCTCCACTCCCTTGCAGTAAAAGCAACCTAGGAAGAAGGCAGATGTCCTAACAGAGAATTCACAGGCTCAGTGGGGTCCCCTCTCTTAGGGAACCAAGACTCGGTATAACTGTCCCTTGTGCCACTCCGACACCCATGGAGAAGGTGCAGGTGCTCCAGAATAGACAGCCACTGCCAGTTTTGTCAAGGTTAAGAAGCCTTGTGTTGTCACCTTGTCAGCACTGTGCCTTTCGTGTGATTCAGTGTGAAAAAAGCTTCTCTAGTAGCTGGCTTCCTAGGCAACGATATGAATGTTTCCTGACCTGAAATCAAGAGAATTAATTTCTGTGTTAATAGTTATAGGTGCAGGAAACAGATCATATTGTGCCTAGCTGAAAAGAGAGAAAAAAAAAGTAAGAACATTTGTAAAATGTTTTTATGTAAAAACTCTTTTCTTTATGTTCTAAGGAGAGAAATACCGTTAGTGGGATGCACACACTATAATTGTGTGTCACCAAAGGAGCCATCCCAAAACCACAAACAGCCTCACAGTAAGTTGACTCACTGATACAGAGACTAACTCACAGACGAATCCTATTTAGACAACACAAGGTAGAAAGTTTGCAACGCTCGGAGCATTTAGTTCTCACATCATTGCCTGGAAGTCTGTGAATCTACCATAACCCCTTTAGTTAACGAGATCGGTAAAATCCTTGGATAGCATCTCTGGCAGATACCACAGGTAACTTAGAGTCATGAAAATTGTTCTCCCCGGAGCAGCACTTTAAATAAAGACCCCACAGGAGGTACAGTTGGAGGCTGCCTCTTTATGTATAGGTCATTATATCTGCCTCTAATTTTAGAGCAGCCTTGAGACCTCTCTAAACTGAGCCGATAGCTCTACTGCCCTGGACTGACATTGTGTATCGAACCTTTCTATGTGTGCCTGCACTTGAGCTCTAATTAAAACACTAACGAGATAACAACAGTAATTGCACTGTGGGGTGGAAATACAATTTAGAGAAGTACCATAGGAGCAAGCCCTTCTTTCCCTCTCCTTGTGGTTACTCCCAGCAGAAAGCCCTGCTAGGTGAGGGGAAGAGCTCTCTGGAAATACAGTCTAAAAGGCAGATCTGAGAACTCCTGTTATAATGCAGTCATGACTGCTAAAATGTCCCACTCCCCTCTTTTTTTTTTAAACTGACAGTTGAGTCTTGTGTTTATAATTAAAATACACAACCCCACCGTGTGTTAAAGCAACTTGACAGGCTCATTTTTTTGATCCTTATGCGATAAAATCAAATTGTAAACAATGACTTAAATTATCGGAGCCACTGACCCTTTCAAGGGTGCCGTGAGAAATGCTGGATTAGGAGGGCTGAAGTTTGAGGTCTGCCGTGCGCTCAAGGCAACACAGTCAAACGTCACCCCCCAGTACATCAGTGTGCCTCTGCCTTAGTGTAGATGGGGACAAAGTGCTGCTTTCCTCTTCCCTCCAGTGAACAATGGTCACCAGAAATGGAAGACACAAAGATTTCAAAAGTGGTACAACTCTGTGACCTCTTTCAGTCACAGCTGATGAGCTGGATTTGAACTAATGAAGAACTGAAATGTTCAGCTGAAGTTCATGTTTTATGAAAGAACATACAGGAAAGACAGAGACATGACAAGGGGCAATGGATTTGAGCTGGAAGAGGGCAGATTTAGACAAGATATTAGGAAGAAATTCTTTCCTGTGCGGGTGGTGAGGCAGTGGCCCAGGTTGCCCAGAGAAGCTGTGGATGCCCCATCCCTGGAGGGGTTCAAGGCCAGGCTGGATGAGGCTTTGGGCAACCTGGGCTAGTGGGAGGTGTCCCTGTCCATGGCAGGGGGTGGAACTTGATGATCTTTAAGGTCCCTTCAACCCAAACCATTCTGTGATTCTATGACATGAATGTTCCTAGAAGAAATTAATGCTATTTCCAAAAGAGGCTAATACTAAAAGCTAAAAGTCTAAAGACTTGATCAAATTAGAGTTCCTGTGCACGTGTGAGCAATCAGCCCATGGCAGTTAAAATTGGCTTCACCCACCTGAGTTCGATAGTTAACGTACAGCACAGACGAGTTTCGGTTCCCTGTCAGGCAAAGGTAACATCACTCTGTGTTCTAGAGGCATCATTACGCCAACCAGGGGCAATATGATTAGAGTGCTCTTGTTGGTAAATGTTCTTAGTTCCAGAGGGATAAAACCTGCTTCTAAAGATGCCAAGTCTCTTTAAAAGGTAGGCGGATTTTGTCTGTCAAAATTGTTTCCCCTGGTTTTGATATCTCATTTCTTTGCCTCTATGCATTGAACTACTGCAGCACAAGCACAACACCAAGGAACAGGTTGTGCAGGAGTTCTGAGCCTCAGTAGGGAATGCAGATTGGCCAAAAAAATAAAGCCCTTTGATCGTGGCAGCAGTCCTCAAGTCCATCTTTAAACCATATTATTCTCTGTTATATCTCAGGGTAGAGAAACTCTGAGCAATGCAGCAAAGAGATTCGTTTGATTGCTTTCCTGATTGTCTTTAGAAGAAATTGAACATTGACTTGGGCTGAAAACAGGGGAACAATTTCAGAGACAATTTCAGAGACAAAGGCAACTGAGTGCAAATGCTGATCCTGAATATTGGACGAGAAACCTGTATTCTTATTGACGAAAAAGGTGAGGGAGAAAATGTAGGTAATCATCCTTTGTTTCATTCCTGAATGGATTTTCTCTTGAACGTATCCCCGGAGAGATCTAACCATTCAGTACATTGAATACTTTGAAATTCAATTTCTGATAGCACTAGAAAAATGACACTCTGTTAAGGATTTTCTCTTCAAATTTGGGGGTATTTTAAAATTCTGATATCTTTTCCCCAGAGTGGCATAACTAAGTTTTAATCATACATCCCTCTCTGAAGGTAAAGAGAAAAGGGTTGGAAATACATGTCAGGGAACTGAATTTCAGCCTGATTTTATTAAGAAAAATACACTTCTTATATGCAATTTTAAATGTAATCCCTGTCAAAGAACTGGTGAACCGCGAAAACACAGCAAGAACAGAGGACGAAGCAGAAAATAGGCACCGGAGGCAGTTAACTGAGCTGCATTTTCTCTCAGTAACTATTGTTGTGAACTGACCCCTGAAATGAACTGCTCTGCGATACTTCTCGGAGCTAAAAATTGTATTAAATTTTCAGTTTTTCAAACAGGCAGATCAAATATTTAGTTTTTTTCAAACCTTACATTCAGCTTTAATAGATTTTTTTTTCCCCCCTTGTGCTTGAGAACTGAACAGTTTTCAAACCTTTGCTTTTCGGGTCCTGTTGAAAATAATTCCCCACAATCAATTAGCTGCTGGTGTAAGTGGGTGTATGATAGAAAGACCTGGAGTTCGCTTCTGTCTCTACCTTCATCAGCTTTTTTTTTTTTTTGAACAAGTGAAATTGCTGTTCCACATCTCAGTTTCCCCAGCTATAAAGCAAGCTTAATGATACTTAATTTCCTTTGTAAAATGCTTGGAGATCCCTGGATGACAAGACCTGTAGAAGAGTGAAGTGTCCTTAAGAAGATGGGCTCATCCTTACTGCAGTGTGGAGTTTGCTCAGGAGACAGCTCACACGTGTACCCAAGTGGTCTTTATGATGTGCTGATCAGTAGCGATGTAGCTTTTTGGTGGTGGCAAGATCAAAGCTTGCCCCAGTACTCAAGGTGTGACCTTACAAATGGATTTTTATAGCAGCATCCACTTTTTTTTTTTTTTCCTCAGTAATTCCAAACATTTTTGGTTTCTTTTCTTGAGTACCACTGGGAAGTGAGATGAAGTTTTCAAGGAGCTAGCTAGTAAATTCCAACATTTCTTTTGTGAATGGAAATACCCAGAGCTCATAACTTTTTCTGTAAAGTTAAGATTGTTTTACTTCCCTGTTGTGTTACCTTTATATCATGTGTTTTCACGTGCCGTGTTATTGCCTGGTCACTTAGCATTGTCAGTCCCTATACAGGTCTTTGCAGTCAGCTTTTATTTTTGCTATCCTGAGTTAGCTTAGTGTCACTAAAAATCTGCCAGCGTGCTCTTCATTCACTTTTACAGGTCACTAAGGTCTATGTAAAACAGCACAGATCTACTGGTAGCCTCTCTCCATTGAGAAAGTGGACTATAAATATATATTCCTACCCTTCTTTCTTGTATTTCTGTACATGATGCTCTTCCCTCCCAACCTATAACAGCCAAATTTCAACAGGAGCCTTTGTAGAAACAAATTCCTTTCAGAAACCTGAGTAGACGATCAGCTGGATTTCCCTTGTCCCCATGCTGACTCTTCAGGGGACTTCACAAACCATGTCATTCTTCCCCTTCGCACATCTGCAAATGCTTTTCTTTATAGCGGTTGCAAATAATTCATCCAGCTCTAGCTCAGGTTCAGATTATGGGACACAGCATCGTGTCATATGTAGCAGTCACTGGCTGATGTTCTGGAAGACCACGTCATGGTGAAAGTTTCAGTAAATATCAGTTTGTTTAGCTTTCCAAAAGCAAGACTGTGGAAGGATGTGGTGTTTTTAATAGGGACATCACCAGGGAGAGTGGAGTTACTGAAGTTTAATAGTATTATTGACAAAAAAGGAATTTATCGTAAATGACCATTAATATATTTATAGCTAAAATAGCAAGACTTCTAGCATTCATAGAAGTACGCTTCGTTAACTGTCTTCCAATAGAGTAAAGAAATAGTAATAATTTATTTAATATTTCCCATCTGTGCAAAGGATGTTTCAGTACAGCTGTTTACAACAGCTAGAGCACTTAATAATTCTTCCCATCCTCTGTCCTAGTTTATCAGTGTAATGATACTGTACNTACTTCCACTTCTGCATTGTTCTGTTCAGAGACTGAGATTTTTTTTTTTAGTAGTATTTCTAGATCTTTTTCATTTCCCCTTCTCCTTCCTATCTGACTGACTTATGGTTTTGCTTTTGATTTTTTTTTCCCAACCACTGGATTTCTGATTAATTTAATTTTCCTATTGTTTTTTTTAAAATTTCCTTCTCTTCACAGATTCTCAGTTCTTCCACTGCTAGCAAGGTTGTAGTTCATGACCTGCAAACTATTGACATCCCTGAGTTTTTCTTACATTTATCATAATTTTCACTGGTTTGCAAGCACGCTGTTGTAGCTACACATAAAATTAAAATAATAGGCTAATTTAATTACAGTCCATCCAGACTTTATCTCCAATTCTGCAGTCATTGCTACTACTGTTTTCCCATTGATTACATTTTGTAGCTGTGGGGTCAATAGTGTCAAACGAGGTGTCCAATACCATGGACGCCTACAATGTCTCTTTTTTTCTATAATTTCTAATTGTGTTTGTGAGATGTTCAGCAGCCAATAAGAAACTCGTGTGACCGCCATCACTTGCCCAGAAATCTTTCTCCAAAATTCATTCTGTCGAGTCTTACTCACAATACTTTGCAGACAGGATGTCACATTTCATCAGCGAGTTGCTGGATGGTTCCTCTTTGAAGGAAGGCTCTCTCTTGAGTCTTCCCTTGTGGTTCTTACTGTCAACACATGGCAACTTGAACCTGCCCGACCTGGGGAACTGCCAAGTGGACTATTGACAACAATGTGACCGTGCTTTAGGCCCTCATGTCATCTTGGTTATTCTCAATGTGCTGGTGTGATGTTGGCTGTCAAGGGGCTGTCACTCTCTCCAGGCAAGAACTCCATGTGCCATTTTTATTTTTCCAAGGGTATTCATTTACGGGTGTTGCAACATTCAGTGTGTTCCTGGCTTGTCAGGTGAAATAGATGGAGAAGCCCTGTTAAGTCATGTGTGATGAGAGACCCCATGGTGGCTGACGTGACTGGGAGTGACCTGCAGTGTGCTGTTCTTTTTGAATACAAGATGTTTCAGGAGAGACAGAAGGACCATTACAAGAGTAAGAGGATCACAGGTGGGGTTATAAATTTGGAAAAGAAGCTGTGGATATGCTCATGCATGATGCAGGGCTCTAGGGAGGACACAGTGTGATCCCAACCAAGACTGCAGTTGTGTTTGGACTTGGGTTTAGGTGGCTGTGAGCAAAGGCAAGGGTCTGTGCGCTGATGTGTAACACAGACATGAGGTGAGGAAGGTGTCTGTTCATTTACCACTCTCTCCCTTCCCCACCAAAACATGACTCCATCCCATACAGTCTTCGGGACGTGTGTGGTCCTGCTCTGCTCGCCTGAAGAGCTGGTCTTCACTGCTGCTCTTGGGCATCTCTTCCATCTTCTCCCTGACCATGACCATCCACCACATTATGCCTCATTCTTCCTAATTGCATCCCATTATTCCTGATCAGATAGCATTGCCCAGCACTTTGCTGTATTCCAAAAAGGGTCATTGTGGTGGTTGTGACCTTTGAAAGGGAAACTGCTGTGATAAAAGGCCCTGTCTGAGAATCATGTCAGGGCAGTATGATAGAACAATTAAAACGAGGCATTAATAAACCGACAAACTATTCATTTCAGGTCAGGATGACAGTATATAACGCTCCAGCTAAAATGACTGCTCTGATGCCAATTTGAGTCACTTAATCCTGGGGTGAATGTGACCACATTGCATCAAAATGCAAAGTCTAAATAGAATAATATTTACATTTCCTGGGAGTGAAGAGGAGCAAACATTCTAGGAAGCACAGGAGTACGAGCTTTCTGTGAAGTATAAAATAGGAAGCCCAGAAGAAATGAGCAAAATGAATGCTGGTATCCCATTAAACTCTCAAAAGAGGAGAAGAGCTTAATGACTTTCCATTTAAATTCCTGATCTTAAGGAAAAATGAAAAAAAAGCCTTCAAAGTCAGAGTTCCCTCTTTTGTGCATTGTTCCCTCTTTTTATGCATTTGTGCATTCCTCTTCAAATATTTTGGCTATTTCATTTCACTGAAAAAGATACATTTCCTCTCAAATGAAGTTTGGTTTTTATAACAGAATTTTTTTACAACCAAAATCTTTCACTGAAAGGTTTCTTTTGGTTCAAAAGAGCTTCTGGGTTTGAATGTTCAGATTATAATTGATGAGTGACAAAACAGGTGGCCCAAATGCTTTTTGGATCACTGGCTTATAACTCCATTTTGGGGTTCTGAATTTTCCCCTCAATTTAGAAATGGAAACACTAAACTTCCAAAGCCCTGGCAAGATATGAAAGCTACTTCTTTCCCATCTCTGGTTGGAGAGGATCTTATTCCAGTAATAAGGATATTCTTAGCACATCATAAATAAAAGAGAATAAGAAATAAACTGTTTTATTCTGTCTTCAAGACCTCACCTTTGGATTGATTTTTTTCTATCAATAAATATCAAGGAAAAAATCCCTAGTTCTATTTTCTCTTACGAAGCAGAAAACATGTATAAACAGAAACAAATAAAAATATCAAATGAGATTAAAGAGAAATAAAAAGGATGCCCTGCCTGCCATCATTACTTCTTTTATATGTCCATTCATCAGCCTCCATTTCTGGAACTGATGTGTGGGTTTTGTTAGAGCTGACCAGTTCTGAGAGAAATTAATTTGTTGACACAGAGCTCCAATAGTAACAAGAAAGTCCTTGACAAATAATTGTGTACTTTGCTAGATACAGTACAGAGGCTTTTTTCTAGGAAAACTCACTTTGCAGTAGTAAGACCTTGATTCCTCTGAAATGCTGCTATATATGTATATATAAGGAATAAACACCAGGGGCTTCATCTTCTTTGCTTGTAAATCAGAATCATTCTGATAGTCACTAGAACTGTATGGATTCTCTCCAGCTGAGAAAATAGCTGTTTTCCTTTCAAAGATTTCAGCTTTTGCAGGCTGTGTGCAGCAGCCTGTTCCCTGTTGGATTCCCAGATGGTGCCTTCTGTCCCCAACAAACTCAAGCTATCATCCCTGTGAGCTGTGGAAAAATGGACAAAAAAAAATCCATGTGATTATATGATGAAAATTGATCTTCAGACAAGACCTGAGTGCCACTAAAAGGTCTTACTGAGCCAAATGTCTTGCTGAAATGGAGTGCTCTTTTAAAATAAGGCATTAAAACTGAACACACTGAAAAATTAATTTATATAGAGTAAAAGTATTTCTAGTGAAGTAACTCCCAACTTTTCAGCTAGCAATTCTTCTTCTGGGCTGATGAATCACACTTCAGCAATATAATTTCAGAGAAGATCAAAATCACTAATTTTTCTGATGCAGCCTGCGGCAATTTGCATTTCCAGTTCCCTGCTGTCACATCAGAGCAGGACTCATGAAACTTGAAATGCTTTCTCTGGTCCGGTTCATCATGTTAGTCTCATGTGATTAGTCCTACTTATATTTGGAACTTCCCTAGGAGTCTATAATTCCATCTGGCACCTTCTATTATGATTGCAAAAGTGCCAAGTTTTGGGCTGGTGCCTTTTTTGTGTCCTCTATAGAAGTAACCCAGACCTGGCTCTGAGCTGACGAAGAACCTCAGGGTTTGGTAGAAGAATATCAGAGGCAGGAGTTTTCTTTCTGTGGGTGAAGGACACCCACCTCCCCCTCAGCAGAGGCTGCCTGAACATTTCTCTTTCTGTTTCTGAGGAAGGGTGCAGTCACGTCAAACCAGGGATGTGAAGCAGTTTTTGTCTCTGCTAAATAAAGTGAGAACCAATTGACTTCAAGCTCTGAAATATGACGAAGGCAATTCTAGCAAGAACAAGCATACAAACTGCGGGTTTATTTCTTATACTCCCTAAGGCCCTGCTCTGCTCAGAAAAAATCATTTCAAAAAATGTCACATGTTAACTCCTAGAGCAGCATTTTTGTATCTCACGTAATAAGTGTTTAATGTACATGGTTCCCAACGCTGCCCGTCTCCCAGTGTCTGTTCAGGTGCTTATTGCACTATTTGTTATAAACCATGTTACAGTAACCGCAGGGAATGATATGATGGGTGCCAAGACGCTGTAATCACTGAAATACATCCCATTGCACAGAAAACAAAAGGAGCATATTTGGAGAACACTGTTAAACTGGCAGCTCCACTACAGTGTTCATGTGGTTGGAAGTCAATCACAGAATTGTTCCATTTGTAGTCTGCAAAATGCCAGGAGCTCTGGGACTCTGGGAATGCGTGCGAGATAAATATCTTGTCGTAAACTCAGGTTGTGACCCCAGCTGTCCTGAGACAACAGTTCTGTAATTCTGACAGCATACATCATCAATAATTTTGAAAAAAGATCCGTATGGTGCAAGCTACCCTCCTTTATGTGTTGAAAGCCACACAAAGCTTGCTCCTAGGTGCCAAATCCTTCTGCTGATCACAGTCTGCAAATCATAATCTCTTTTTCATGTTTGTTTTTTTTTTTCATTCCTGTTTACACTGAGAGGAAACTTATATAAGAAACTCGCTAGCAGATGCTACAACAGTAATTAGAGCAAATCTCAATTCTTGGCAGTGAGATGGTAACAGGAATAATAATTACCCAGCTCAGCGGATTAAAAAGGGAAGTTGGTAAATCCATCATCTCACCTTTAAAGACAGCACACAAAAAAAAAAAAAGGCATTTTTCAGATATGATTCATCTGCTGTGTTTATATCTTGCCTGTGGAGTGCAATCCATAGGCTCCCCCAATCCAGAGTCCAGCGTGACTCGCTCACGTTCAGATCTCTGCAATGCCACCGTGTGCTTGGGGTCTGGGGAGCCCTGCCTGACCATTGCAGCCTGCTCTGGAGGGGGAGGATGGTTTCAAACACCTGCTGTATCGACACAGCACGCTGCTGCCAGGTACTCTGTGCAGGGAACCTTGCGTGCGCAGAGCCAGAGACAGATGCAAAACACCAAATTCCACCCTTAGTTCCTTGTAGCACCCAGGAAAGGTGTAAAAGGGAGGAAAAAGAAGTTTCTTGCTGGGACCGTTAGTTTTGTACTCCGTTTTCATTACTGTTTTGAAAACTGTAATAGCTCTTGGATATTTGCTGCATCATCTGATATTTCTAGTAAAATTCTGTTGCAACTAATGATAAAGCCAAGAGGCTGTTTTCAATCAGATTTGAATTGCAAAATGTGCCTTTTACGGTGTAGCACATCCTTTAAGCCACTGTTTGACTCACTGGTCTTATTTTTATCTTTCTTTTCCCTTTTTTTCCAGATAAATTTCGTATTTCTATTTAACATAGTTAGGATTTTAATGACAAAGCTGAGAGCTTCAACCACTTCAGAAACAATACAGTACAGGTAAGTGCTTCTTGCTGTTTGTGGTGTTCACAAAGAACTGCCTTGCCTGTCCCGTCCTTGTCCCATCTTTGTCTTTCCAAGTGCCACTGTTTATCTCAGCATTTATGGACAGATAAGCCCTCGCACAGGGAGATAGCACAGGTTTGGGGGAGTAAGATTGCTCACAATCCTCTCAGTAATTTCTAGGTAAAATCTGAGTGTTTCAAGCTGAAGCTTGAATCCTGATGTCCTCAAATCAGCCTGCTCTTGACTTTGGAGGCAGTTTTGCTGCAGTAATTGGGTTTTGTTGTTTTGCCTAGTTCCTTCCTTTTACTCCTGTCTGGGGTTTGGGGACAAATGTGAAGTTAATGCAGTGGTCTGATTTTCTTGTTCAGAATTTTCTCTGCACATTTCCTGAGAAATGAAGGCGGAAAATACCGCTTTTTTCAAACCTCATGCCATGAAACTAAAACTGCAATGAAAAAAAAAAAATTGATTCAAATCTCAGTGTATTTTTCTCCCTGCTGCAGTTGGCAGGGAGCAGTTATTAGATTCTGAGGCAGCCTAAAGTAACTACCTTTGTCCTTGAACAGATGACAGTGATCTTATCCTAGCTACAAGCTCTGTGAGGGAATCTTCTTTTTCACAGCCTAGATAGAAATCCTCATAATTCCAGGAAGGCCTGGGGCTAGCCTTGCTGCTCTAGAGCTGCGCAGTCTAAAGATTTGTTAAGCAAGTATTAAATAAATGATGTGACAGCTACTTTGTTAAGACTGTCACTCTATCCTGACACTGGCAATGCTTTCGTGCTCCCCTGCCTGCCTACCTATCTGTCTTTATCTGCCAGTTATGGCATTGTGCAGAGATTTATGCAGACTTAGCAAAATTGCAGTCTTCTGTGTTTGTACAGTGTCTAGCACGATGAGGTGCTGTTCTCCAGCTGACATCCCAAGATGCTATTATAGCACTAATAATAAAGATGAGCCCCTAATAATTCTGTTAATAATCACTTATGCTTCATTGTGTACTTTCTCCTTGTTTCTTGTTTATAAGACAGCCCTAAGCGATTGTGTTGGGTGTGCAGGTGTTGCAGAGAGTGAGAATTTATACTCCAGACAGAATTAAAAGGTGGGAGTAGGGCAGGTCTCACCGGCACAGCATTCCTGCCCTGGTCAGCAGCTAAATTGTGCACTTATCCCATCACCCTGAGGTGTAAGAAATCACTCCCTGGGGATGCAGAAAATCTCAAGGCTTCAGCTTAATGCAAGCTTCATTGATAGGAGAGAAACTGTCTGGAGGAAGAGAAAGGAAAGGAGGGATGTGAAAAAGGTTTCTGTTTGTCCCTTGGAGTTTAGAGTGTGGGGACAAGCAGCAGGATTCAGAGACGAGTGCTTTCTCAGAGCGTGTTTCTCCAGGTGTCAGACACTGGTCAGAAAGTGCTAACTAGCAAACCCAGCTGTGGCTGCACATCCTGCAGTGGAGGCTGTCACTCTTTCCATGCTCCCCTGCTAAACTCTGTCCAGCCTTTCATACATCCATGGGCTCCCTCTTAAATATCCTCTCCCGAGCCCTAAGAAACGTGTGGTCTTCATTGCCAGAGGACCCGGGGAGCCTCCAGCTTGGGTGGCACAGTAAGCTGGTCACCAACCTTGGGACTGTGCAGGCAGGCTGAGAAGTGTCTAAAACTTGGATGTCCTCCTGGGAAAAAGCTCAAATTATCTGGCCATTGTGCAAATGTGGGCTTCCACTGCTATCCTCAGCAAATGCTCTAGCAGCATGCCTCGAGGGATGGAGGTACCCACAGGCAGGACTTGTGTTCCCCAACTCCATTCACTCACGTTAGACACTGGACAGAAGTTGACATGTGAATTTTTCTCTTGAAATGCTTCTCTCCTCCAGTGGCTGTACATATTGGACAGCCCTGAGCAGACACATCTTAGGCCACCCTTTTGTTTTCTTCTCACCCTGTTTGACATGTGCAGGTGCTGAACTGGCTTAAGGAGGCACCTCAGTTCCCTCTCTAGCTGATGGAGGTACTTCACTTCCCTCTGAATTGCTTTGAGACTTCTCCTCCACTAAAGGAGTGATTTATTTGGATTCTGTCAATCTACAGCAGTTCAGATAACACAGTGGTTCTTTATTTTGTTTCTGTTTCCTCCCCACAGGAAGGCAGTGAAGGCAACGTTAGTTCTCCTGCCTCTGCTAGGCATCACCTACATGCTTTTCTTTGTCAACCCGGGTGAAGATGACATTTCCCAGATTGTCTTCATCTATTTCAATTCCTTCCTGCAGTCTTTTCAGGTAAGAGAGCTGAGACCAGCTACTGCTGAAAGGATCCTCAGTGCTTTTCAATGATGGAACTTAATTCACTGTGAGGGTGGTGAGGCAGTGGCCCAGGTTGCCCAGAGAAGCTGTGGATGCCCCATCCCTGGAGGGGTTCAAGGCCAGGCTGGATGAGGCTTTGAGCAACCTGGGCTAGTGGGAGGTGTCCCTGCCCATGGCAGGGGGTTGGAACTTGATGATCTTTAAGGTCCCTTTCAACCCAAACCAGTCTGTGATTCTATGGCAATGAAGTCCATGATAGGTGTGTCCTCTGCTGTACCTCTGCTTAAAGACCTACTTGAAGTCTGGTGGAACTATGCTTGACATTATGACGTGTTATCTGCAGGAAAAAGCACTCTGATACCCAGGATATTAATACAAATATACAGCACACATGCTGTCAAGCTAGATCTAGGGTTATGGATTACAGAAGTTTGAGCTCTGGATTACTGTTTTTACTGAATGCGTGTTTAGCTTTGAAACATGGAGCATCCCAGCAGAAATTGAAACTGAATATCCAAAATGAAAAACGACCCCTTTAATCAATGAACAAAGGAACTTTAGCCTTTACCAGTGAACCAGTCCACATTTTTCATTCCCTAAAATAATTGTATTTTTTATCTGCTGTTGCTCCGTGTCTCAAAAAATGCTACACTGCTTATTTTGTTGTCAGTGATATGAAGACATATGTAAGATAACAAGCATGGGGAATCTCTCCTTTATGGTGACAATAATTACAGTCCATTGCTGAAAGCAAAATGGGATTCTGCTTACAGGTTTAGAGATGAATGTGTCATCGTGTTGTCATCTGAGCTTCCATTATAGGCATTCCAACCCTAGCAGTCCTTACAGGGGTCTGGTCACTGCTGTCAGTAGATTCCAGAGAGCAGAGAGCCCAGATGGACGCAGGCAACCTGATGACACACTTCCCACACAAGACCACCCACCCGTGGTGTCTGAGACATCCACACAGAGCTGGCAAGCATGACATAGCACCTTGGAGGTCTGTGTATTTTTGGGGACACAGCTGGAAGCTGTAGATATGCTTTAGCACAGCTGAAGTAGCAATCCCCTCTGTCAGTGGAAGAGCTCTCTAGAATCTAGCTCTCATGTCTCAGCTGCAAGACACTTGGTATTTCTCATGAAGTTGTAGGGTAAAGATTTCGTCTGTCTAGAAGTGGATGATCTCAACAAGATTATGTTTTTGCTCAGGGTAAAGCTCAGTCCCTGATTCTGCATGTTCAAATACTTACCTGATAATTGCTTTCTTTCTGTTCTTTCCAGGGTTTCTTTGTGTCAGTATTTTACTGCTTCTTGAATGGTGAGGTAAGTAGTGTCCCCTGCTGTCGGTGTAATTAATTCTTGGGAGGTGGAACCTGCTTCAATGCCTGATTATAGGGACATGAGATGTTTTTGCACAGGATCATAGTCCCATCAGCCTGTTGCTCTTGCAGAAGTTTCTGTTAACGTGCATCTGAATTTCCCAGCCCTCTTTGTAGGTCTCCTTTGTTCACAAAGCTTTGTCAAATTCAGTTTATTGCCTGAGAAGTCAGGGCAGAGGAAAAGAAGACTTCTCAGTTTATAAAATTATTGTTCTTCATTTTAAGACTTCTTTGAAGTTTCTCATTAATTACAAATATGATTCCTGGGCATGTGTGAGCATTATTTCTGAGCTGGGCTCTTGTTAAGTTGCAGGTGACCCATTTTTATAATGGGATTGCCACGCTGGGTTGAGAGAGTTTTTCTGTGTGGATATCTATCTCTGAGTGATCAATGCCTGTTGTGTTCAGAAAAGAGGGCTGGGGACAGAGTCAGTAGTGGTCCTGGGAATTAATTTTAGGTTTCACTAATATCCCTTCAACATTTGACTTACACCCCAAAATGTGAGAGGTTTATATCTTTTCTCCTACTGACAGTGTCTCATTTACCTGCATTTAAGCATGTTGTCTTTGTCCAGCTAAAATTTATGTCTCGTCAGAATTTAATTCCATGGCTTCGTTATTCCTGCTGTATTGGTGCGTAATTTGTATGTGCTGCTTCTTAATTTCATTGTGGGCTCCCTGTGTGGCACTCTGAGAAAGACTGGGCATGTCTTCTCACCCCGCTGCTCTGCAACTTTTTCTGTACTTCAGCCAAAGCAGCACCACTATTTTATTTTTTTTTGCTTTTCTTCATTTCCCCTCTTCCTCATTAATATTATGACTTCTTAATAAATAGGGAGGTGAAATCTTCCCCCAAAAGTACAGATACCTCAGCTGTGGGACTGCAGTTACCTCCAAACCTTGCCATGTATCTGAGTTTCTTGTGACCGTACTTTGTTTTTGTGACTGTGCTGCAGTCTGATGAGGTTAAAGGCACCAGAAGTCTGGCATGTCCTTTCAGTGATACTTGTCATATTCATCAGGTTTACACTGACAATGTAGAAGGAGAATCTTCCATGTAGACAGCAAGCTTCTTTTTTCTTTTTCCTTTTTTTATCCTTTCTTTTTACCTTTTTTTTTCCTTTTTTTTTCCTTTTTTTTTTTTTTCCAGTGCCACAGTGAACATCAGGGCTGGAACCTGGGACACAGAATTTCATAGTCAGGACTTCGTATTACCCTAGCACGCTTCCATTCTGTAGACTTGGCCTAAGACCAGTTGGCTGTTGGTACCAGGCTTTCACCTTTTTATCTCTTCTGGGATTCTTTCAACTGTCTTGTAGTGGGAGAAATATCTCCTTCAGTACAGCACTCTGAAGTTCTCTGTCCAAGGTCATGAGCCAGCTTCCCTTCTGGAACTTAAATGAGTTCAGACATAATCAGACATGTTGAAAGGCAGGGTGGTTCACCTCTTGTACTTCTTCTATGCCTTGATAACAATCTACTACCAGTTCTGGAATGATTTCCGTAACAGTGGTTTTCCCAGCTATATCACACCAGCATTCCTGGGAGCCAGTTATAAGTTAAGAAGTGATCTTTAAGGTCCCTTCCAACCCAAACCTTTCCATGGTTCCATGATTCTACTTACAGGCCACTACTTACAGGCTATTTTCCTTTCAGAACAAAATTTAGTGGATCTCACTAAGAGTGCTGGTACCTCATGTGGACAGAGTGGCATTTCCTTCATCACCACTTCTAGCAGGGATGCCTCCCTGAGAGCCACTGGTGTCAGGAGAATGCCACTGGGTACTTACAAACTTCCAGTAACTGTCTGTAGTAGAGCTCAAACAGTATGGATTGCAGATGAAAGTCAGCAAAGTTTCTGTCTTCTTGTCAGTGTTCTGTCCGTGAAGTTTGGCAAATGAAACAGAAATGAGTTTTTTCTATGTAAAGTCTTGTAGACTTCCTAGATTTGGACAAACATGTCCTTAAGACTTACGAGTGTTTCTCTTCCTATAAGCTCTTTTGCCCCGGATTGGAGGAGTTACTCAGCTGTGCTGCTTGAATAGATGGGACGTTCCTAGTGGAGAAGGCAGTGCCTCCAGCAATTTAACTGAGGATGACTCCTTGGTAATACAAAATATCACCATGAAAGGTCTTGGTCCTGATTTTGCCGTGATTTGGTCTGACAGTTCAGCAGTGGGATCACTGAAGGGAAAAAGCAAAGCTATTAAATTGCAGTCCACACAAAGAATCTCAAATGGGATGAGTTTATTTCCTTATGCTTTGGAGCGGGCATTTGACCTGGGAATGCCAACATCTCCCTTTCCCTCATTTCCACAACCCACAGTGTTTCACACAGATCTTGGACGAGCTTTGTTGGCTGCAGCGAGCATTAAGCTGATGGGCCAGGTCTTGGAGAGAGTGTGTGTTATTTGAGCTCCTCTACTGGAGAGATGATCCTTCGGATTTTTGATATGAATATCTTTCTAGGACAACACATTATACTCAAGTTATTCCAGTGAACCAAGGGAGAAGAAGCAGTTTAGATACAAAGTTGACGAGCTTTAATGTTTTATTGCTTCTGAAAAGTTCTGAAGCTGTTTTGAACAAACTGTGTGTGCCATGGACGGGCATGAGAGGCCGCTGGCACTCGACTCATTAATTTGTCTAGAGACTTTATGGAAAAAAGGTTGTATTTTTTGGACAGAGAGAAAAATCTACTAGCCCTAGAGGGCAAACATATGCAAATTTCATTTAATCTGAATGGTAAAGAGCATCTCTGGACTTAGAAGAAAATTGAGAATGAGAGGCTTCTGAGAATTTGGGATGTTATGAAAAATGGCATAATGAAAAATATGTATGCATTTATGTTACATGTCACTTCAAACGAATGAATGTAGGTTGTGACCTTTCTTTTCAATAACTGCAAAAATCAAGATGGTCCTCAAACATTTTTCTCTCAGGTCACAGATCACCAGACTGAATTTAATGACACTTAACACTGGATTTAAAAAAAAAATATTTAAGATAGAATTTTTGTGGAGCAATGATAGATACAGTGGCATGAAGCTGTACTGAAGAAAATGTGTTTCCACAAAACTTCTGTTGGACATTTTTTTCTTGCAGTTCACTAAAAAAAAAAATCTTTTGGCTTTTTTAGTTGATGAAATTTATTCTACCTAGTTCAGTTTGCTTATAACAAGGTAACAATGTTTAATGAGGCATATGCTTTAATTGTATCTCATCCTTATGTAAGTTTGGATGAGAATATAGATCCACAGAAACCACTAAATCATCTCTCCAGCCTCTGTAGAACAAGCTGATGAGTTCAGTCCAGTAACTGAGCTTGATAGCCCGTGTTTAATTACAGTCTGTCTTTCAAAGGGTGTCTGGTGTGGGATTCTTCTCACATGGTGCCTCTGATTTCCCTGACAATGATCATTAGAATTGGATGCTGGATAAAATCACTATCCTATCCGGGTCACAGCCAGACCCAGCTAGTTTTGGTCTTATAGCTGCTGTCTGTTGGAGTCTGGAGGGGAGGAGGCCAGATCTCAAAATCCTGCAGCATCCCCTAGAAAAGGAAATAAAATATTTACAGCCAGCCACTGGTGAACCTCCATGGAAATGAGAACTTCACTGATAGGGCTGGCTCCACCTCAGCAAAGACATGATGGAAACGAGAGGATAATGGAGGAAGGATCCCTGCCTATCCTTGTTATTAGGTGCTTCGCATCATTTCCAGTAACCACCAGTGCTGATGCCTCAGGGAGTTCTGTGATCACTGGAAACCTTACCAACTATAATGGGAGATAATAACGTAGCTGTACCATGACAGGGTGCTTTTGAATGAAGGTGATGGTGTGTGAGAACAACCCAAACATATAAAGGGATAGTGCTTGATGAAGGGATGGACAGAGAAGAGCAGTCTCCACTGTCAAGCTGAGTAAAGGAAACAGGAAATCCTGACTACACATGGTGAAAAAAACCCTATAGTGAGGGTGTTTAAGCACTAGAAGAGAGGCCCAGAGCTGTATTGAGATCTCCATTGTTGGATGTACTCAAAATGACTGGATAAGGCTCTGATATAATTTCAAAACTGGATATAATTTCTGCACTGGACTTTCTTTGATCATGGCATTGGACCAGAGGCTTCTGAGGTCCCTCCCAGCATTAATTATTCTATAATTCATGAAACCTATGTCTACAATAAGGTGGCTGTCCTTCATTTCTAACCATGTACCTTGAAGGGATACGTAACTATCAAGGCCGATGTCCAAAATCATCTTGCAAAGCATGGATTCTCACCTCGAGCAGGTCTCAGGTTCTAGTGTTACCTGGTCAGTATTGATAATCAGCTATGAATTAGCATTTCAAAGGGAAAGCAATTAGCTGCCTTAGAGAGAAGCCATAACCAGAGAGGACTAGAACAGGTTACTTTGTTACTTAGCACCGCAAATTGTTCTCACAGCAAGGTGCAAGGCAAAGATAAATGTGTTTAACTTCTTTTTTTGTGATGACCCTTTACCCAGGCACCATCTGTCTCTCAGAATCTGTTAAGCTCAAAGTGGCTTACTTTGATCTGATCATCTTGGGAGGCTATTCATTATAATTGCCAGCTATGAATCACCACCTAAATGGTTAGTCATCCACCTGCCCATCAGTCTAAGCAGACTTCACATTAATCATTCTGAACCCAAAGGATATGCATTAAGCATTCCTTCAATTCACTGAATAAATATGAATATGGGGGTGGACTAGAGGGCTGAAGTTTAATTTCATCTCCGACAATGATTGCTTTCTGGGAAAAAGTGTCCAAAAATGTGGGCATGAGTACTACTCCTAAATGCTCCTGAAGATGACTGGTCAATATAGAGTCAACTGAAGGGATCAAACCTTCCCTTTGGGATCACCAGGCAGTGTTCTGGTAGAAAAAGTCACCTTCATTGCTTTGACTCCAGTAGGTCTGTTCAGACTAGGATCCTGACAAAGAGAGAAAAATGAGGAGAAGTCCAGGCATGGTGAAAGGTGGCAACTGGTTTGAGGGTCCTTCTCCACCTCATCTTCCTTTTCACTACACCACTGCTGTTACGATCCTGCCTCCAGAGGACTCCACAAAAAAACCCACAGATGCTCGGAGTGGGCTGATTGCACGCATGACCTCCCTCTCTAGTGATTAGTTCAGGTCCTTTGGAGCCTAGAAGAAGGGAGAAGCATTTGCTTCCACCCCAAAATATGTGGCAAATCCGTTCCCTGCCTTAGGAAGATGAAACACTGATAATTGCATCTTTCTAGAGACGTTTGGTTC
>VZTO01005425.1:26164-72641 GCA_013400615.1 Syrrhaptes paradoxus | reverse complement strand
TGTTCTGGTAGAAAAAGTCACCTTCATTGCTTTGACTCCAGTAGGTCTGTTCAGACTAGGATCCTGACAAAGAGAGAAAAATGAGGAGAAGTCCAGGCATGGTGAAAGGTGGCAACTGGTTTGAGGGTCCTTCTCCACCTCATCTTCCTTTTCACTACACCACTGCTGTTATGATCCTGCCTCCAGAGGACTCCACAAAAAAACCCGCAGATGCTCGGAGTGGGCTGATTGCATGCATGGCCTCCCTCTCTAGTGATTAGTTCAGGTCCTTTGGAGCCTAGAAGAAGGGAGAAGCATTTGCTTCCACCCCAAAATATGTGGCAAATCCGTTCCCTGCCTTAGGAAGATGAAACACTGATAATTGTATCTTTATAGAGATGTTTGGTTCAATTTTTTTTGTCGAGTGGTGACATGACCACTTTGGCCTGAGAGGGTGTCTTTACTGGGGGGCTCGTAAAGCCATACCAGCAGGGTGAGAGGTGGCTGTAGGACATACATATAGTTGCTCAGTGATGTAATTGATTAGCAGAAAATAGATAAAGACTCACTCCTAACTTTCTGAGAGTGTTAGCATTCCTCACCTGCAGATCCCTACGTCCGTCAGTCCAGTGGTCTCTGCTTAGGCTATTCTGTTTCTTTGATTCCATTCAGGACTGCATTTAATCCTTCCAAGGATCTGGAGAGGCTTGCCCTGTAGGCTTCTTCACAGCATTTTCTATTAAATCCAGCATTTACTGTCCCTCCTCTCTTGATGGACACCCTAACACTCCGAAAAACTTCCAAGGTATCATGTAAGGCATCACCTTACATTGGTGTAAGTTCTGTTAAGTAATGGATGGAATTTCTCCCCTTAACATTAAACATCTAGTACATACACATATGCAGTTCAGCTGATAACCCTCAACTTCATTTATAAGTAATGATTTAACCAAATGAGGGTAGATTTCAACTGACCTATTTTAGTTTTGTCTTTCTGATGAACTGCTGCCAATACCTTATGGCTTTTCCTGTGTCTCTGCTGGGTATAGGAGACGCAAGGGCTTCAGAAACTTCGTGGAAGTGGGTTACACTGCAGAGTCAGGCACTGAGACCAGTGCCTTGAAATATAAAGTCAGCATAGCCAGTTCTCGTTTGATGATCTGGACATTTCTTGAAAGTCCCCCTTGCTCATCTGTAGTTTACAATAAGATTGAGTATGTGTTCATCAGTTTTTCCGCAATTTGCACTGCTGTTCATGACAAAAGATGTTTAAAGTCCACAGTTGTTTTCCAGTTACCTCCAACTGCCGTGCAAGTATCTGTAACATGTCACAAAGGTGCTGAAGTGTAGGTGGAACTTGATGAATTCATCACCGAGACCTGTTTTCATAGAGCAAAAATCAGTGTGTTTCCAAGCCCATTGAGATCTACGTAAACCTTTTTTCATTTATTTCATTTGCCTTTGGATCAGGTTTCCTGGGAGTAAAAAGTTGCATATGAGCAAAGCAAGAACTTAATTAGTGTTGTGTACTCACAGACTACTTAAGACCCTGATTATTCTATAGTCAGAGAGTACCTGTTGTCATGTGTTAACACTTTCCTGTGAGAGATGTTCTCTGGGGACAGAGTATGGTGGCATCCCAAGAGTCTTACTTTCAGTTTCCATTACCATGACAGCTCATTAAATCTTTCTCTCCTTATCAGACCCTTCCTTTTTACCTACATCACTAATATTCTATTTTAGTATTACGTCAAGAAGCCCCAAGTGAATAGGCCCTTTTGGTCTAAGCACTGCGTAAATGGATCCAGCTTGCTTCCTCTCTGCTAATAAGACATGACATTTCCTCCAAAAACTGATTTTTAATGCTGCTACAGGCTCTTTCTTCAGCTCATATCTAATTGATGGCTGCAAGAAATTAGCCAGCAGCCAGTGTCTAGCATAAGTAATAATAATACAAAGTTGATGTCTGTTTTATCAACAGCAAATCTTCTCTGCACGTTTTCATCCTTCTCTCCATTTCTTTCATTCTTTTTGTTGTTGTTCTGAGGAGGAGAGGTTTTTACAATTTTTATGATTGGATGTGGTTTTTAGTGATTTTCAGATGTGATCTGAAAGTTTGAGAGCTCCTCAGTTAGGTGATCCAATCAGGAAAGAAAAACTATCACCCCCTGACTTCTCTCCATCCCATCAGCTGAATTCTTTCCCTTGACTGCTCTAAAGCCATCCTGCTGAGAGCAATGCCCACACTCTGTGGGCACAAATACGTTGGTAAATCTGATTTGACCACATGTTCAGAAACTGTGATTATTCCCAGTACGCTAAGTGCAAAGAGCTGAAAAGGGTAATTCTGCGAGAGTAACTGTTTGCAAGAAAATGACAGACCAGGGGTCAATGCAGAACTGAGCTCTCTGCTCAGCAGCACAGATAGGCTTTGTCATCTCAAGCAACTAAAGTTACCCAGAGGTGAAGCTGATATTGCCCAGACTCCTTGTTAAGCTTGAACCACTGCTGATAGCCTGTATGCATCTTTGGGCTATTACAGGCAAGTGCTGTTAATTTGGGGTTATAGATGTGCTAATGCTGGCTCTAGGACATGGTACTGACTCTACAAATGCTTAACAGATAGGCACAGTTGCTCTCCTGGAGATTAACCACCAGGTTTGAAGTTGTTATTTTGCTTTATCTTTTTCTATTACTCTTCTGCTGTGTAATAGCTTTTTTTTGGTGTCTTTTTTAACATATTATTATAACAGTCACAGACTATTTTCTTTTTTCTTTTCTGACCTAAAGTTAAGCTAGCATTTTGTTTCTTGAGTTCAGTTGAAGAGATAAATTTGAGCTTAACCTTTTCTGCTTGCTCTCTGGTCGCATCCTAATTGCAGTGAATTATTATGTCCTTAAGAAATGCTTTGCACTCACCTCTGCAAGTGCAGAGTCTATTTCCATGTGCCCAGTCCATTAGGAATGGCTCCAGCTGTACAAGATAGCATTTTTATTACTACTTTTTATCTGCTCTCAAAGCTTGTAAGAAAACCGTATCATAAAAGCCATTGGGACCACTGCTTGTTTAGACTCCCGTCTTTATCTCCAGGTGACTCTTTTTGACTTGATTGGTTTGAAGCACAAATGATAAATCTAATCTGGCTTCACTGGCTGAGTAAGTATCTGTTCACACAAGTTGCTCAGAAACACCAAAAGCCCACCAGCTGCCTCCCCCTCCTCATGACTCAATGAAATGCTGCTGTAGCAGCACCTGGGATACTCAAATTCACAGGACTGCCAGTCTGCTTTTAACGTTTTCAGCAAGACTGTGCTGTACACGGGGATTTATTCTCTGCTTTTGCACCCGAGATGAAGAAATTCACCTCTTTCAAAGACTTAAAAGTAAAATTCTCCCTGTAAAAGGGTGAATTTCACTCCAGCAGAAAGGGGAAAAGGCTTTTTAACCCTATCTCCTCATTTGGTGACATCTGGGGAGACATGAGCATTCAAGAGGCAACATCCCTCTACAAATCAAGTCCCATGTTCTTCATGGGACAATTTCCCATGACAATGGTTACCCCTCTGACGCTTTCCATGTTACTTGTACCATTTGCCTGAGGTGCCCAACATTTAGCTAAGCTAGTTTTGAACCCAAAGGAGCAAGATGGAGCAAGGACTTATTCATTCCACATATCTAAGTCACCTCCTTAGGAGGATCATCTCACTTTCTCCATTTTCTATAATGAAAGCATAGATAATTGGCCAAGACTAGGTATCAAGCTTTTAGATGAAGTGCATCCCCCCTTGTATGTAGTCTGGCACGTGTATTTGCCTTTGGGGTTATATTATGTGCACCCTTAAATCCAGAATGAGAAATAAGAATCCCTTGGCAACTCCAGGCAGAACCATGACAGGTTTGCAAACAGTGGGCATCCAGAAAAGTCCAACACCATGACACATCTTCTTTCCACTGTTTCTCATGTTTTAACAGAAGGATTCAGTGAACCAGTGAGGCTGGTGTGATGAAATGGTGACAGCCAGCAGCCCAGGCTGGCTTCTGCTGTGGTAGCATACAGCTGAGTCAGCCCGTCCTGATTCTGGCTATCTCATATAACTATCCATTTCACTGAACCCATTTGGTAAACCAACCAAACCCCATCTTGAAACTAGTGGAAGTGTTTTGTACCTACTTCTTCATAATGAGAGGCTCTTCCAGAAATCGCCTGAACTGTTGTTTAACCACCTTATTCTCATTGCAAATTCATTCATGATGGTCATGCTCCTCCTGACAGTGCTGTCTTTTAACTTTTACCTTTCATTGGATGTTCACTCTTCCCCTTTTCCGTGCAAGCAGTCCTGGCCCCTCATAGCCTTTATTTTCCTAGGATCTGTCCCTCCTCTTAAGTGTAAAACCCATTATTTTATATTGAAAAAAAATAATTGATGCAAAATCAAAGGAAAGAAACTCATTGTGTCACTCTTCTCACCTTACTAAAAATATCTGCATCTCCTTGTTGTAAGTGTCTGATCAAGATGCACAGCTGACACACAGTCGAGAAAATAACCAAAGAGATCATCAAGTTTCCAGCTTCAGGACTCCCCTAACAAGGCACCAAAGAGGAAAATGGCAAAACTGTTTTCCAAGTTGATACTCACAAACCTGAAATGGGGTGTATTTGATGGAGAAAGCTGGTGATGAGAAGGGATCGTTAGGTGCCAGACCACAACAGTACGGAGTTTGTAAGTAGTAGTGCTACAGACTATGGGCTAAGTCCCTGAAGGCTCACCAGGAAATGGGAAGATTGAAACCATCTGAGAGAAGAAGTGCAGATCCCTCCTTCCCATGTCCTCCTTATGAACTGTTGTATGTTTTAGCTGTCAGACCATCATCCCCATTTATCTGGGACACGTAATACTGAATGTGCAAGGTTTGGGTGGGAAATGCCTCTGCTACTAGAGCTCATCAGCTCATTTGAGCACCTGTTAGACACCATGTTGGAGCTGGTCTGAAGTGGGGTTGGGGAGTGTGTGTTCCTCGTGTTTTGTATACGCTTCACACTGTGCCTGAAGACAGGCCCCAGGTTTTGAAAGAAACAGAGAAAAGCAGTGACTGTGCACCTTTGGACAGTTTCTTTCAGCACCATCTTCCCTGCAATCCCAGTGGTGATTATCGATACACCCAGGGTGGCTTTGATCTACCTCAGGTGCTGATAGCTGAGAGTCTGTGTCAGCATGGGTCCCACACAGGCTGTGCAAGCTCATCCCAAGCCTTGTACAGTTGCCATGGCAGCTGATCTATGTTGAGGTTTACTCTACAATAGTATCGGTGCTATTAATACCCAAGATTTATCCTGCTGGTGGTAAAATGGGGATAAGAGCACTCCTTTACTTTTGAGGGATGCAGTGAAGATAATGTTAAAGATTGAAAAACACTCAGGGTAAGGTATCAATATTGTCTAAATTTAGCTACATTTACAATACGGACATCTAAAGCAGAGCTAACTGTCCAGACTCACTTTATAACTAATGAAAGGAAATAAATATTTTTCATCTGACCACAGTAGCTGGCCTGTTTGGAGATCTGCTTTAGGAGGAGATGAACCATTCCCTTTGACCATGCTGACTGGTTCTCTCCTGGTCAGGAAGAGAACTATGGATCAGTAGCTGAGGTGCAATGTCTACCTTATATTACTTATAATCCCACCTTCTAAACAAATGTATTTTTGGCAAAGAAGGCCCTGGCTTGATATAGAGGTTGTATGTCAAAATGCTCTTTTTTCCAAGTTGATTGGATTTCAGTTTGGCAACAGAACATCAACATCTTTTCCAGGTGTCAAGAATACAATTACCCATGGACTGTCCAAGAAGATGGGCCCATATTAGTCTCACCTGATTTTGTAACCTTACCTAGCTGCCTAGGGTAGGGGTCTAAATTGATCTAATCTCTACAATAAGCAGAGATCAACAAGAATATCCAGAAAATGGGCTGAAGTTTTCATTTCAGGTTCTGACTTTGAGTCTTCTACGCCAATGACTTGGCAGGAATTGATTGCAGCCTATGTTAGGACTGTGTCAAGCTTTCCCTCCCTTGTATTTGAGGATAGGGTTCCTATCACCTGGCTTTCCCTTGAGTATTTCTGTTATATTTGAACTAGAGCTCCTGGGCTCTCTCTTTGGTTCGTGCACCAAAATAAGCACTTAAAGTTCAAGATTCATCTGACCTATTTGTAAGCATCTGCTTGATGATGACCTCCTGTTGACTGTAGTGTAGCTCTCCCCTGCCTGTACAAGATGCTCACAGGGATTAGGTCAGGCATGTCTATGCCGTAGACACCAGTGTTTAGTTAGATGATCTGTGATTCCCCTTCATACACAAGGGAAGAAGGAGCAACTACAGGCTCTGTGACAGGTGTCTCTAAGACCTCCATCAGGTGCATCCATCTTGAGATCTTGATTTGATTGCATAAGCTTAGGCATTTATTGCCATTTGAAATGCTGTATGGGATTTAAAACATCAGATATGAGACATGAGATGTGTGAAACCCATGCTTTTTCCCAAAGTGCAGAAGAATATCAGGTGAACTAGATGTCCATGTTTAGGAGGCTGAGTCAAGCCCTGCATGTTTCACTGACGCATACCATTATTTATCTCAGAGCTCTCTAGTGTTCCTTTACAGAGGACACCCGAGTATTCTAAGGGTTCATGTTCTTTCCTTCTTTTTTCACCAGGTCCGTTCTGCTGCCAGGAAAAGATGGCACCGCTGGCAAGACCATCACTCCCTTCGAGTGCGTGTGGCACGTGCCATGTCCATCCCCACCTCTCCGACACGAATCAGCTTCCACAGCATCAAACAGACCGCAGCCGTGTGATACGCCCTCCACAGACACGTCCAACCTGGTGGCCTTCAGGGTTCTTCTTTCTTCACTCTCCCCAAGCCCCTTTCTTCAAACTTTCTTCCTTTATTCTGCACTGCTCTCTTTTGCAATGAGGTGCCCATCATATTTTTGTGGACTCTCATCGCCCATATTCGTGATGCTGCTTTGAGGCAATCAGGCAAAAGCCTCTTGGAGCAGGTGATGATGAAACATTCAAAGAAGAAAGAGATTCAACACTGACTGCACCTCGTGGAAGTTCACAATACAAAGTCTAAAACAGCACACTGGCAGGAACAATCAATTTTTTTGTCTTTTCCTTTTTTTGTGTGTTTCCCTTCCGTATTGTGGTGAACAAAGACTATTTTTAACATACTGCCCGTCTCACCCTGTACATTGATTCCCAATGATTTCAACAATTTGGTGTATAGATAGCTCATCTCTTTCTTGTTTCTTTGTAAAAATTTCTTCTCTGCAGAACTGTCATTTGAGAACACGTTGGCAGCAAGGTCAATGGGCATCTGAATGGTGTCTGAATGGTGGTGTGAAAAATTCAAATTTACCTACCTTCCCCATTTTTCCCTTGGATAGACTGCGAGTTGGCCAGAACATCGCTGGACTGTTTAACACAGGGCACTTTGCCTTGCAAGAACCATGCCCTGTTCGTACACAAAATTTTGAAAAGAACAGCAATATCTCTAGATAGGTCTATAAAATATCCTTATTCCTCTTAGCCCCATGCTTTCGACACAATGTAAGTAGCATTTGGAAAGTCTTTGGGTTTTTTTCAGCTAAGAGGATTGGCTTGGGGAAGGACAACAGAACATGTTTTCTGGGTTTAAAAAACACAAAAGGGAAAAACTGTAAGAATAATAATGAGAAGGGAATGTTTGCATTATGAGGATAGTGCTACATGCTGCACAAAGATTATCTATTGAGCATTTTGAACTAGAGCAGATGTATCTACTAGGCTTTTTATGTGATGTTCAAAAATACTGTATATTTTCAGTAATAAACACTACTCTGGGTTGGTTTCAATAAAACCAGGCATCATTTTCTTTAATCTGGAAAAGAAGAGGACAACTATCTTGAGAGTGGTTTTGTATCTAAGATCAGGGAAAGAAATCCTGTTTTATAATGAGCCAATAAGAAGAACAACCTCATGATAAAATCTGAGCAAGAGGGCATTTAAATGCAAGATTGTTTCCCTTCTCAGTTCATGGTGTTACACTGGATCCCTGTTCCTCTGCTCTCCCCTTCCGTCCATTGTACTTTGCAACAACAGAAAGACAAAAGCAAGTTGTGTAATATATTCATCACCTGTATCTCACCAGTGCTGGAGTAATTTGCTCTTTCCACTTCAGCATGCTTATTCTGAATTTTATTCACATCTTTTAGAGGACTTTCCAGCACAAGCTGGATTAAAATCTCCAGGTTTCAATTGGTCTCTCTCTAGTTTTTAGGACTACACAAATGTTAGTCCCCTGCTTTTGGAGGCTAGCAGCTCCATCACGTTCAACTTTGACCTGGTTGGCAATGCACTGGAAAGCTAAATTAAAAAATTAAAGTTAAATTAAAAAATTAAAATCTTCTAACTTTCTCCCCCTCCTAACTCCCATTTGGATTCATGTGCCTCAATGAGATGACTGCAAGAGGAGGGAGAAGGCAGATTTGAGATGCTGTCTAGTTAGACATATCATCTCTGCCAAAGAGGAGGATCAGGGAAGAGTCTCCATGTAGCCTTCCATGTGGCATGCCAACACGAGTGTGATAGATCCCAGTTTGGCAGAAATACGAGGACTGGAACTGTGCCTGCCTGTGCCACTCACTGCTGTTGATGCCCGGAGCACTGCAAAGTNAGGAAAAAAAGTGTTCTCATTTGTTTTTTGGGGACTGATATGGTTACTTCACCTGGATTGTATGAAGTGGTGGAGCAGAACATGGCCATAGACAGCACAACTTTAGGTGATCACCTTAGCCACAGCTCATGCCCAGCCACTTACTTCAGTTGTTTGTAAGATAGTTTATGTATCTTTCAGTTTTCCAGAGACAAGGGAAGAGTTTTGAGTTACCTTTAAAAATATACAGGATAAAACTTTAGAAGATGTAGCAAAGGGACACATCATCACTGACAACGGAAAGGAAACTGTGCAACCTACCAGACATTTTCCAACTCAAACTTAAGTGGCATTTACTGGGAATTGTGTCTTTCACCCTGTTTTTAACATTTATATCTGCCAGAGAGGAGGATCAGGGAAGAGTCTCCATGTAGCCTTCCATGTGGCTGCCGTGTAAACTATCTTTGGAACTCCTGTGGGCAGAAATACGAGGACTGGAACTGTGCCTGCCTGTGCCACTCACTGCTGTTGATGCCCGGAGCACTGCAAAGTGATGCAAACCATCTTCATGCAAGCTGGGAAACAAAAGTGTCTGATGAAAGAGGACAGGACCATGTCAGTGCTTTTATCCATTGCATGCACCACAATAACGATGCACAGCCTCCTGCAATGTTGTGTTTGAAGGGACAGATGTATCTACAGGTTAGAAATGTTTGGATTGAGTATCTCTATGTTTGCTCTGTCTCCAGATAGTCTGGGAATGAAAAAGGCGTTTGCAATGCAGCAGAAACTGTCAGAAATCACAGGTTATTCTTGCTGCCAGGAGTGTATTTTCACAAAAAATCAAATCCTTTTTCCAATTAGTGTTTGTGCAAAGCAGAGAGTTTCAGTCCTTCCAGCATTGGACCCTGTTTCAAGCCAGCATGGTGGACATACAGCATCAGTGGGATACTGCTCATGTGAATTTTGAAGTGATTACCATGCTGACACGTACTACCTGTACTTGTTTTGCCACCAAAGCTTTCTGAAGTCTGCCATGCCTGAGGTACTGACAGCCACAGCCCATTTTCTCTAGAGTACTGTGATGGAAATCAAGCTTGAATTTCTACCATCAGCCTTGTAAAAGTAGGATTTCAGGTCATCCCCAAAAGAGTAAAAAACATTATTTTAAGAGTGGCTTATTTTTTTTTTTTTTTGTCTTCTCAGAGAGTGCAGAGCAGGGGAGAATGATGGAGATGGATAGGTGAGTAACTGAACACAGCGTATCTGGGGTGTGGTTGTAAAGGTTTTTGAGGAAAAAAGGTTCTGTAAGGACTTACAGAATCATAGAATGGTTTGGGTTGGAAGGGACCTTAAAGATCATCTGGGGGTCCCTTAGAATCTGAACTGTCCTATCATCCTAGTAGTAATATTGTTAGATATTCCACTAACATTAGGAAATAGTGAACATGAGCAAGTTTTGGCTGCTGTGTTTTTTTCAGGTGCACCTCAGGGGTCTTGGAAATATGCTCACACCCCCTGTCTTCAAAAGAAGCTTCTTCCTTTGCTTTCTCCTGGCAGGGATGCAAAGATAGATAAAGCCACATCTCTTTAGTGAAAACTATCTCCTTTACATTGTGATGCCTTTTAAAGCCTTAAAATAATCCTTCACAGCACAGATCTGGGACGATTCAGATGCAGCTTTTGGATCAGCATGAAAAGTCTCAGCTATGCCAGGATGACCTCTGTGTGTATGTGTTTATGTCCCAGCGTATGCACGTGTACGTAATGTCTGTGTGTGTGTGTCTCTGTGTGAGAAGAAAGCTGGTCAAGTTACTTTTGATTTATAGTATACTATGTAGAAAGAAAACAAGGCTTCTTGTGTTCAATGGATTATTATGGAAATGAACATCCATGAACACTTAAGTACTTAGAACTCATAAAAGCTCTTCCAGGAAAATGCAGTGCTGGGTGTTGCAGATAATGCATTTGCCAACTGGCATCCGAGAGCAAGTGTAAACTCACTTTGGCTCTGGAGTAATTGCTTCTTTCTGACACTATTTAAATCTTTTCACCCTCCTCCTTTGCAATAAATCCCCACTCCCAGATTGCCTCATCCTGACTATTCCCTGCGGGAGTCAGCAATACATCTAGTTTTCTAATTATTCAGCCTCATTGTTTCTGCAGTGTTGATACCTACTTCTGCAGACAGCCACCACACGGTTTTCCTTTTAGTCCATGGAGAAAAACACAGCACTGTTGGGATTAGTGTCCTCTGAGTTCACCACCCAGAAAATGGTATTTCACTATGTGGAAAGAATATTGTAGGTTCATGAGTGTGAACGTTGCACATAAATCCTTTAAATTTTCACAGCTCACTTTATTCCCTTTCTCATTTAATGCCATCGAGCTGGAAGATAATAAACATTCAGGAGAAACTTTTGGAAAAGAAATAGAACATATTTATAAACTGTGGACTGATGGCAAAATATGGAGCTAAAAGAAAAACATTCATCGTCTGGATAGTCCTGTTGGATTCTACATTGGTTTGTTAAGTTTCTCCACCTGCTAATTAGCGTGGTAGAAAAAAAACATATTTCTGATTAGTATAATTGCCATAGAGCAGTGCTATAGTGACCTTAAGCTATGAGAAGTCAAAGCTTTAAAAGGGAACTCATAAAACTTTAATGAGTTTCCCAGATGCTAACGAGCAAGCCAGCTTCCATGAGGGTTATCTGAGCTCAGCAGCCTCCAAAGGCTGCGAAATGAACCCTCCGACCCTTTTGACACATCTTTCCTCTGTGCTCCAAGGCTGCAAGGGGTCATGTCAAAGGCTAAACCAATTAATTGCACTCTGGATGTTGGCATATGTCAAATGAGTGATTCAGTCTTCTGAGATGGAAAAATGACAAATTATAAAGCTGCTGGCAAGGTCATAAGAAACAGCACCAGCACCCTGCAGGGATGCGTTCCTCAGGGTCCAGCAGTATTGTGTTGATTATTGGCACGGTGACGGATGAGCTGCCCCATCCAGGCTGAGCAGGGAATAGTGGTTAACTTGGGTCTTCCCAATTCTGGCCAGCCACGTCCAGCCAAAAGCACACTTAGACAGTAGAAATTCTGAATGTCCTGCTGGCTTGCCCACGATTTAGTAGTTGATTCACTTTGGCCTGATTGTTGACTTACAGCTCAGCAGGTCAGCCAGAGGCCAACTGATCAGCTGCCATGTCAGCTGGTGGGTCCTGACACATTAACTGATCGCCTCCAACATCTGAAAGAGAGATTGCATCTTCCTAGTACAAGGGTGAGGCAACATCTAAGCCAACTCAGGAGCAGTGTGCAACCAAAGTAATGCTGGCCACAGCCCAGCTGCTTCTTTGTGAGATCTGTTGATGGCCATGGTTGTGTGTCACCCAGGGATCCCTGCAAGTCTCCTTGCCCAGCAACCAGGTGGGGACTGGCCTCAGTTCTGTAAATGTGTGCAGGTATTTCAGGTAAGTCATCAAGTCTAGAGCTGCCTTTCTTTAACAAAAAGATTGCATAAACTTTTGGGGAAAAAAAATATCCAAACACAGATCTAGACATCTGTGCTCTTTTGCCACAATAACAACACTCAAGTGAAAGCTGGAGTTCACTTTGAGTATCTAGTGATGGCTTTTATTAGCCTTAAAATTGTTTCCATGTATGTATAGGAACACACATTTTTTTTGATCCTTCTGTTTACTTAGAAAGATGTCTTGTGGCTAAAGAGTGACTTAAGAAACACTCGGCAACCAAATCAAGTGCTGGATTGGGAATGGGACCCCTATGCACCCTTCCCACCTTCCCTCTACACTTCTGGTGTCACTCCAAGGAAGTTCCTTTTCTCATTTGCTTATATTAGTTTCTCCCTGCATTTGTCTAGCTTGGGCAGTCAGACTGGAAGCTCTTTGAGATACAAACTCCTCTCTGTCCATATAGCATCTAGCACCAAATACATGGGCTCTTTTTTCAATGTGCAACACCAAAATATAAAAAAATATAAAATGTGACAGTTCAATCTACATCTGAAACCTAGCATACAATACTGCGTCCATATTGTCCGTCTGTGATTTGGCACAAACGTCAGAGGTGTGAGCTGTGCACAGTGTGCTAGCAACAAGCCCCTGTTAGAGGTGAATGGCACTGCAAAGACTAAATTGTTTGAAGGCATGTGAGTCTGCATGGAAGATAGTCAGTTCCAGGACTGGAGTAAGAAAGTGGTGTTCTTGCACTGGTCCTGAGCTCCATCCTGTGCATGCAAAGTTCATTGCGCATGACAATGACACAAGCATCTAATGCTGTAATCAATAAGGTTGGTTGAAGGTTTTGGGTTAGTTTTGCTTATTTGCATTTTCTTGTTTTATTCAAGTTACTCACTTTGTATGTTTTATACACTGACTGTTAAAAATCTGTGACTAGCAATGTCTGCACATTTGTGCTGTTCTCCAGGCTAACTTTCACCTTGTTAACCACAGCTAGCTTGCTGATCCTCATTCTTTTCCCCCCACTTGATGTACTCAGGCTTGCAAAGCATTTTTGCTTTGGTCAGCATTGACAAACATTGGGAAGTTGTTGCAAAGCAATAAAAAGGAAAAGTTGCATAAAAATGCTTTATCAAAGTTCCCAACATCATAAATCTCCTCTGCATGTTCTTCCCTCTCCTGCTGAACTCATAAAGGCAGAGATGTAAAATGAAACAGATCCAATCTGCCTCCCCCTCCAACTCGCTGTGTGCTTAAGGATCGAGAGCAAAGCCTCAAGCTTGTGCAGACCTAAAACTCATCATGTGACTCCTCCAATAAATCAGCCCTTCCCACGTGTTCTGGAATGATATTATCTTCTAGCCACAAGACATTCATGATTCATGTGGGACAGGCTTCTTGCAAAATGATTACAAGCAGTCCCATCTGCAGCATAAAACCGAAAGACTCTGCAGTCAAAGTCAATTAAAAACCAAATCCATCAGACCTCCTGGTCCCTGTTTTCAGCAAGGAAGGATCACATGCTTTTCCTGATCAATTACTCATCAGCATCATTTTGAATGGTGTTATTTATTAGTTGTTCCTGTCTGAATCAACAACCCGAACAATCAAGCTGTCTCAGCTCAGTTATATTACTGTTTACAGACAGTTTTGTTGGCATGACAGTGTCTGTGTATCCCTCAAGTATGCTATATATATCCCATCAGTGCTCATATTGAAAAAGAGAATATTTTTTTTGTCAGGGCCAGATTAATATCTCTATCTAGAAGCATGTGAAGGACTCACCTCAAGCTCTGCAGAGATCATGCCAGATGTTAACATACAGAGGACATTCACTGCATGGGATTCAAAATTGACTTTCAAAAGAGTGACAGTTTCCCAAGTGTCTTGATGCTGTATGCCACTGCAGCAGGCTTCCTGGCTCACCTGAGTCCCAACCTAAGAAGACATCTCAAGTCCATTGGGATCCACCTAATTTGAGGTGTCAGTATCCAGGTGTCTCCAAAGAGTTGGTGTCTCCATCCTCATGGTAGGCAGTGGAGATGACATCCATACAGTGAGCACAACCCAGAGAGCTCTTGTCCCTGTCCCCATGCAGGTGTCTGCCTGTAGGTGACCCCCAACAGTTCCCAGTGCCCCACAGCCGTATTGACGATATTCCTACTGGTTAAACAGGTAACCCCTGAGCTAAATCCCAGAAGTTGGTTGACTAACTTTATTTAAACATACCTGCTAAGTGCCACCTGAGATGGCCTAGAGTGTCTGCAACATCCACAGGGGGTGACAGGGCAAGAAACCAAAAGCCAGGAGAGGGTCCAGAAGCGCTGGACAGCAGTGGGTGAATCACCTGCGTGGGGCTCTTCAGTATCACAAGTACCACTTCCTATTATCATTTCATATCAAGCCAAAGAAAGCGCTTTGTATTTACTTAACCTCTTCTGTACCTCCTGCTCTTCATTTGCAGTTGAAATGCTCTGATTATCCTGCATTAGTCACCCAATTTTCTTTCCTTTATAATTTCCTAAAGAAAGACTTGTATTTGTTTTGTTCTTTTATCAGAGCATTGGATAATGGCAGGAAAAAGAGAGAGAAAGCCCGGGAAGTTATGTGTCTTCCTGCCGTGATGACTGAATCGATGAGCAGAAACCAACACACCTGCAAGCCAAGAAAGACGTGGGCTTGGTGCTGTAACGAGACAAGGTGGCTTGAGGTTTATCTCACAGGCTGGTGCTCTAAGGAGAGGAGACAGAGGCAAAGAGCACTAATCACCAGGTAATGAGGGGGTGCACAAAGAGGACCTTGCTGTTGTGTTTTCTGTAGTACAAGCAGGTGTCACAAGCTGGGATCTCAGCCTTAAAGAGTGATTGCAGGTCCACTGTCATCAAGTTACTTCTCAGGAATGGAAAATAATGCGTGTAATTCTTTAGAGAGAGCCAGAGGGTGGGAGGACTTGAGTGTGGGGGTGGTTTTTTGCTGTTTGTTTTCTACGCCCTCTGCTTTTCTAGTGTGATTAAGCTGAGAAGGAAAAAAAAAAAGCTATAAAATGGTTATAACTCATACACAATGCCAGGAAAACATTCCAAGGTTACAGTCTGTTTTCCATTGTAAAACCACTGGCTTAAGGAAGAAAACTGTCAAAAGTATCTCTGCACCTTTTCTGACTCAGCTTTGGGGCTGGGATGTGTCATAACCTCTGGAGCAGACACATGCCTGGGAGGCCAGTTAGAAGGAAGTGTCTCCTGTGAAGATGGAGCGAGAGAAGCCAATAGTCTCACCTCCAGCAGTCCTAGGGCTCGTCACCCCTGGGGGATCAAGCAGCGTGCGGGTGGGACACAGGTCCCGTTATGCAGAGCTGGCATAAAGCCTCCTTTGGGGATTGCAGCAAGGGGGGCATCAGGGACATTTCTTCTCGAGTGACCCTTTGTACTAGATCCCACCATTCTTACGTAGGGAAAGGAGTTTGCCATGTCCCACTGTGCAATTTATAATCCCAGATACATCCCCCATGATGTTTCCATTTCCCCTACACTGAGATATTCCCCGAGATTCCCATTCCCAGCTCTTCACCTGTTACTAGCCTGAAGTCCACTCTCCAATGTGCAGGACAATCTCTGCCTTGCTGCCTTTATCCCTCAGGAGCCAGCAAGGAATATTTTATTGGTAGCATTGTCCCTCATTCACAGTTCAGACAGAAGAATGAAGTGAACAGCAGGACCCTGCCCCTGGGAAACAGCAGTCTTCCCATCAGACTTCTTGTCCTCTTCCTTATCTCCCATTCGCTAAATTAAAATTCCAAACCGTGCAGAGAGACAATATAATACCGAATTTGCATGCAAAGAGGCTGCACACACATAATACTTTTTACATATAAGATCCCCTGGGTTACCGGTGAATATTTACCACATTTCCACAGGCTGCAGAAAACAGGTTTTGCAGGGTTGCTGCCTCTCCACCTGGGTATGTTTGTGGACACTGCTAGAATCTTTCTTGTGCTCGACTAATATATTTGAATGCTTAGCCCCACTGGTGAAAAAATTAAATTGCTTATGTCCCAGCTAAGTTAGAGAAACCACTCATGTAGCAAACTTTCTCCCTAAATAAACTGGAAGATTCACCTGCATGTAAATGCTCACAGCCTGGCTCCTGTATCGGACCTGCTCATCCCAGACCCTGTCTGCACAGTCCGTGGAGTTCAGGCTGCAGAAGTAAATGACTAACAGGCTCTGCTTGTGTAGGAAGCTTAAAAGTCATGTCTCACCTGAGGCCAGTGAGCTGCCCTCTGTCCACCCCTTCATTACTTTGCAATTATTCTGCTTCTCCCCTGCTGCCTCTCCTTACACTGCCAGGCTGCAAGGTGATGCTCAAGACAGCTTGTCTCATTCCAGCACCGAGCCCGCATCTGTCTCAAGACACTGGCCTTGAAAATCTCCATCTGACTTCAGTTTTCAGAGGATTTCTCTACTTCTTTCATGTACAATAAGGTAAACAAAGCAGGGTTTCACAGTATGCCTAACATAGGATTTGTCCATAGTCTTCTCTTATGGGCTTGTTAGCTAATTCAAACACAGCCTGGATCAAGAGTCATTATGTGCTCATGTTATTCCAGCACAAATTCACTGTAAGTAAAGAAAAATGAGTTGGTCAAATTAGTGTTCAGCAGAAAATTGAAAGGGAATTATTCAAGGCTTTGTATGAATTAGGGAACGAACAGACAGTGGCATTTTAGAGTCAGACACAGGAAAGATAAAAAAACCTCTTCTGTATTTTTCACATATGTATATTTTTCCCTCCCTGTAGCTCTTTGGAGAAATCAGTGCATTTAACTGCCTCTTGGCCATACCATCTTGCTGGAAACTACTTGTCCAGTTTCACAATAATGCTGTCAGGATACTGCAGCAAGTGCCCAGCTACCAGATCAAAAAGATCCAGGATCCTCATGTTTCAGTTCTACAACTTTTTCCAGATTTTTTTTCCCTTCTTTCCTTATCAGGACTGTATTATTATATATCTGTATATAATTGATCCATCACCAGGTTTTTCAGGTAATGACAGATGGCAGGAAGCACACTTTTCCACCTCTTTGTCTATTCATTGCTCCAGTAACTCTCTAAGAGGTGAAACATGTCTTTGTCTCCTTGGTGGAGTCGACTGGAGCAAGGGATCACTACAGAGACTCCATTTCCCAGCTCTCCATAATCTGAAAGAAAGTGGGAAAAAAAAAAAAAAAAAAGATCTGTGAGACTGGTCCTAGTAAAGTACAAGTTCTGGCTTATTATAGGAAATAACCAGCTTCCAAGGACACGGTGACATTTGCTTTGAATTCACTATTTCTTTTCAACTTTATTCTTGACCATGACTATAATGACTAGTAATGAAACAAGGATTAATCAGACTAATGTCTTTCACATTTATTTTCTTTTTGTTGCTCCTGGCAGAAGGTGCGTGCAGGTATGCAGGTAACAGTGGTTGTATGTAAGTGATCTATAACCACATCTATCTATCAAGACTTCACAGGAAATAAGCTGCTACTTTATAATGCAAATGAACTTGACTAGGACCATCTTGAAGGGAGAGAAAAAAGTGGAAAAAAACCACAGATTTTGCAAAATGTTCATGAACTTATTGGAAAAAGAAATTTCATTTTGATGTTAGCCTTCTAAACCCATTGTTTTTTATGAATATTCTTTCAGACTTCTGAACTAGGAACGATTTTCAAGAGGAGAAAAAAATCATGCAAGAATGGGTGATGTCAGGAGTGTCATAACAAATTATCTTTTGCTATTAATAGCTTTTATCCCTTGAGAATCTTCAACACTAATGAATTCCAACTAATGAATTCCAAGCTTTTCTTTCAGTTTGTTACTTTCTAGAGACTGCTAGTTTGATCAGAAAATTCAAGGTCTCCTTTTTAACCCATAGTTACTGCATGATTTAGCCCTTTCTTAATTTAAACTTTTGCCAGAAGAATCAGGTTAACATTGAAATAAAACCCTATACAGATTTATATTCATCACTCAACCCGAGACACCTGGGTATTTGTTATGATCCTTAAGCAGCTGATAGCAAAGGTGGCTATTTCGGGGGACAATCTGCCCCCGCGGGCCCAGTGCCTTGATTTCCTGTTTCTTATTGACCCTTAAGGACAGGATAAACTAAAATCAGTAACTTTAACTCAAATTTGTCTTGTTTTAGGACGTAGGCATGCCCTGTGGAAGACAAACCCCAACAGTTACTGAAGGAACAACAAGGACATGTGTCCTACAGATATTGGAGGCAAAGGCGTTGGATAGAAGGATTCATCTCAGCTCATGTGAGATGTCCACGGTGTAGAAATCTAACTTCTGAGCTGCTCACTCAAAGCAGTGGAGAGGAATGGGCACTGTTGGGGCCATGACTCACTCTTACAGACACCTTCCCTAGGCACAGGGGACTCTGTTAACTGTACCATTGACTCCTCTGTTTACTACAAAGGGAGCCTCAGCGACTACTGCAATGAATTCACCATTTATGCCTCAGCACAGAAATGACCCGTATTCTGAATCTGCTTAAGCCTACTGGGATCGTTTCATTAGTGTATCACTTCACTAGTATATTAGTATAATGTAATGATGAATCATGTCTGTTGTTTTCTGTGGAGCTCCTTTTGATCCAGAGTGGCATAAGTGGGAGGAGAAAACTACTGATGGTACCATTATTCTTGTAGAGGAAAACATCCCCTGAATCAGACTGTCACTACAAATTTATTTTGCAAAGTTGAACACTGAAATATTTATTTTATGCTACCAAATTTACACAGACAACAGTACACAGAAAAAAAAAAAATCTATCCTCAAAGTAAAGAGTAGGAGCAAAACAATCTTTAACGAAAAAAAGATTTAAAAATCCCAGATACTCAAAACCCCAATATTTTCTGTCTCTTTTTCGTTCCACTTTTACAAAATCTGATAGTAGATTGCTGTTTTTTCCCTTAAATACACAGTTCCCTCCGTCTCTTCTTGCCCAAATGCAGTGTCTATTGCCATACAAGATACTCCAGAGCATCAGGCACATGCTCCTGGCTAGCAAATAATGTGCACTCTAAGGATAACAGTGCCTTTTTTCTGCACTTCAGCCCCATTCTTTAGTAATAAAAACCAGTATTTGTACGCTTTTGATGAGGTGTCTCCTCTTTATCTATCTATCTATCTATCTATCTGTCTGTCTATCCCAGGCACTAAAGAGACATAGTGCATGTAGACCTCCTCTACAGGTGATGGACAGGGACAGCATTTGCCATAAGTGGCTGGTGGCTTCCCTAGTTGGCAACCTGTGCATCCATACACTGAGTATGGATACAGGGAATCTTTGGAGATGGTGGTACTAGCTTCTGATCAAGATATACAAGATATCAAAGCCTAACCAAGATATATAAGTCACACAATACTACCCTCATGTAATCCTGCTCTGGACTTGCAGCAATACTGATGAAACCGAACACAAAATGGTCCCACTGCAGAAATTCCTCTGCACAGTATCTTCTTCTGGACTTGAAGAGATAAAGCATAGCACAAGTGAGCACCATAGCAACTCAAGCATATTTATATATATTTTATTTTCCAGAAAGAAGCTACAGCATGTGGAGTGAAGCCAAATGAAAGAAGAAAAGTGAATCAGAACAAAGGGGTGACCTTGTATTTAATCTCTGGTTAATGCAGGCTATTCATTGTTGAATAACACCAATAAAGACTGTACTTTGTGTTTAAGGTGTTATTCTGTCTATAAATAGACAGTGCTCAAGGCTGTTTAAAAAAATCTAGAAAAAAAAGATCCCAATATTTCATGTCTTAGACAGATTAATCTCAGAGTGACTTCCACTGGAACAGAGGGCATGGAAGAGAAAATACATCGAGATTTTAGGGGCGTGTCCTACCGCATCCCAGGATACTAAGATCACTGCTGTTTGGCTGCAGGGAAGCAATCTCTCTGAAGACACTGGAGATGGCAATCTTTTTTAACCAATAGTCCAGATGTTGTTAACAGCTTGAGGTCTCACAGCCTCCTCAGGTACTGGGTGCCATACCTACATCCAAGAAATCATAGTGTAGGCTTGGTACCTGGATCCCAGCAGGAATAAGGTGCTTGTATGAACAATCTCTTTGTGAAGGAACCTTCTGCAACAAGGGCTCCCAGCAGATGTTGTCCTGTGCACAGCAGAAGGGGTTATCTGGGAGTGCTCTGAACAGAAATAAATGCTTGTAGACAGATGTGATCTGCCCTGTTTTAGACACCTGCTTTAGGACGAGTTGCAGCTTAGATCCTATCTTATGCATTGTCTCCATCTCCACTGGCCGTAAAAGAGTTACGGAGGCGCTGTATACATGTAGATAGATGACTGTGTCTTATCCTGGAGCTTCATTCGTGCACCTGGAACTGGGGATCCATTGCCATTTGAAATACTCCAGGGTACTGGAGACCTCCACATGACAGATAACAGCCAGTCTCATCTCTCTCCCAACCTTTCCCACAAAGCCTTCACCTGGTGACACCCAGGTTTTCACTTGCAGGTCAGTTGGGTTAAGAGTAAGGGCCCAAAGATACCATCCATGAGTTGAACCTTGCTGCTGGATCGCCACATTCAGCCTTCTAATCTGTGCTCTGCCTGCTGTGTAACCGCTGTAGCTGGCTGAATCACTAGCAGCAGGGCTTTTTCTCTGATCAAGAGTTGTTTGAATGGTTTAACTGCTTCTGCCACTCTCAGGTTACCCTTGGCAATGAAATACTGCGCGAACATCCACAGCATCCAGCTCTTGGCACTTGGGTGGAAAAGTCTCTTTCAGTTAATTGCCCTATGCTCCTTCTGCGGTCAGTAGAAAGCTCATTAACATCATCAAGAGTCCAGAGTATGAGTTATCTCATCTTAAAACAGGCATCTGAAAGAGATTTTTAGGCCCCCCTAAGTGTCTATTTCTTTCTGTTGGCAATAAAGGGAGCTGAGGGGGACTGGTCCAGCTTTAGACGTCTAGCTGAGGCTGTCAGATAAATCGTACTTGATCCGCCTCTTTGATGTGGTTGTGCACTGCCTGCGTGAGACCTGCTCCACACGCAGCTGAGGATCCAAGACACTTATTGAGAGCAGATCTGTAACAACAGCAGCAGCCACCACCAGCAGATGGGCTAAGCTAAAACTGCATCGCTACCACCAGCAGCGCGTGCAAGAAAACTAAGAAGCAATGTGCTTGTATTGAAATGCTTTGCTGTCTTCAGGCTACAGTAAAGGGGAGGGAAACAGTCTTGAAGGTTTCTTTCTGTTCATTCAAGGTTTTGTTAAATATTTTCAGTTCAACAAGGGCTTCAATGCAGCCGGGAAACTGGTCCTGAAAATCCATTTTCTCTGGAGCAACAACATCCTGTGGTCTAAAGAAAGAGAGCAAGAGTCCTCAGCAGAAATCCTGCCTTTTCAGGTGTGACAGTATGTGCAATTTAAAATCCATTATCCACCAATATATAAGCTGTGCTTCTTCCACTACTTCTTGCAGCAAAAGGTTTCTGTCAAAGGCTGGCAGCCATCATAATGCTTTGGTCCACGTTCAAATTACCATTCTGAATTTAATATGAAATTTTCAGCTGAGTCAAAGCAAGAGAAATTTCCCTAACTCCAGCCTTTAACAACCTTTCTGTCTGCTAACCATCTATGGATGGAGAAACAGGGGAAAAGTCACACTGGAGTCTATGCTTGGATCTATGTTCCTGTGCTCTGTGGCTGACACTGTTCCCTGACTCTTTTTTTTTTTAAAGGTTTAGGCTGGATATTAGAAAAAATTTCTTCACTGAAAGAGTGATCAGGCATTGGAACAGGCTGCCCAGGGAAGTGGTGGAGTCACCATCCCTGGAGGTGTTCAAGAAACGTGTAGATGTGGTGCTTAGGGACATGGGTTAGTGGGTTAGGTGGTGTTGGGTTGGACTTGACGATCCTTGAGGTCTCTTCCAACCTTAATGATTCTATGATTGTAAAAACGAGAGATACAGTTTTGACAATATAATCCTATAGCCTGACTGTGAAGCAACAGCAAGAACATGGATGCTTCCTCCAAGGGAAGGATGGGTCAAGGTTCCCCTTGCAGGAATAGTCACACATATTTACCCTCAGCTTCCCCACAGATGTTCAGGAGACAATCCCAAGAAAAGCACACGCAAATCAGGGAAATGAGGAAGTCACCCATTAAGGCTAAGGACTGAGATTTTCTTGATGCTTAGTTACTAAGAGACAACAGGAGTTTAAGAGGGAAAGACTTACCGGCTCCTCTCTGGTTTATATTGCCGACAAATTGACACATCACCCATTTAGCTGTCTGGAGCAAGGACTGAAACATCAGAATGGAACATAAATTAGTCTGGTGAGTCTCTAAAAGGAACCAAGGTTAAAGGACAAAAACGGATGCATTAAACCACAAAGTACCGAGTGAAAACTGCAAAATGTTAAACACAAATTACAGATATGTACAGAAAACAGCCATTCCTCTGCACTCCTTTGTCCCATCAGAAATGCCTTAGTGACAGTAGGACATTCTTTGTAAACATCCCTTTCCCAAGCTTGACTTGTCATGCTCTTGACCCCTTGACATCCAGGAGCTGTTTATTGCCCCCAGAGCAAAGCAGGACATTCAGAGATTCCAGGGTCATCCTAGTTTCATCCCAAAATGCTACATCTTTGTCTCCTCCTGATCCTCCACTTGTATCTTTCAGGAAACAGTAGCTTGCTATAAGAAGCTGGGAAATTCAAAACTGAGAAAAGACCCGTCCTGCCTAGGGTAGGTTCACACCATGAAAGCTTTGAGAGGCCAGTCCCATTCTCCCTGTCTCTGAGTTTGAAATTCTTGCAGGATTTGCAGATTTCACATACTGCAGGACCTTCATGCAAGAGGCAATCAGCTGCGTCGGACTGGTGGGGACTGGAGTCTTCTTTCTCTCTCCATTTGCTTGTGGACGTGGAAATCAAAGTTCTCCAATCTAGTTCAAGCAGGCATTGGTCTTCCTGTTCCTGACCCACTCCATGTCTCCCCTTATAGCCTGTCCAAAAAGACAACTGCAAGGCCTGCTTAGGGTTAATCCTAGTTAGTATCTCCTCAAAACACCTTGAAAAGCCCTTGAAGGGACCCAAGGGTCTAAGATCAACAAGAAAGCACCAAAGAGAAAATTCCACAGCTCCCAGGACAGTCCTCCTTCATGAGCCATTTGCCACCCTCCTGAGGAAGTGTCGTTACCCATGCACCAGTGTTGGGAAATTCGCCGTGCGGTTTAGGAACTGCTACTGTTGGTTGTAGGGAGGGACAGCCCGTCTCTCCACCAGCTCAATGGGCTTTCCCTGGTCTGTTTCCAGTGTGTTTGCAATGTCTCTGCTGACTGTCCCTGCTCCAGGACCCCTGAACCCTGGCATCTCCCACTGCGTTTGCAAGCCCTCCTCTTAACCTAAGACCCTCTGCAGGTCAAGCTGGCTCCAGCTTTTCCCCTTTCTAGTGAACTATTTCCTTCTTCACATCCTCTAAGGCTTCCGAGGAGCTCTCCAAGGAGTTTGCAATGTCAAAACACCCTCGTAAATCAGTTATCTGCAGCTTTCCCAAGAACCAGGGCACAGGCGCCGCCATGTCCCTTGGAGTAATTTCCCACCGTTCTGTTTGAGAGACACAAAGCTGCTCAGCGGATTCTCAGCCCCCCAAAATTCTTTCGGCTCTTTCTCATTGCACTACAGAATGCACAAGTAGGTGTTTGCAAACAAGCCCAGCCAAACACTGAACCCTGTGTTCCTCCCATCCTGACTCAAAGCAAGCACCAACAAGGAATTTGACAAGCTGTGCAATGTCTTATCTCATCCCTGCAGTAGCTTTCACCCACATCTTGTCCGATCAGAAGCCAGTTTCCCCACTAAAAATGTCAAACCATCTCAGAAAAGAATGCTCAAAAATATCTCTTTATGGAGTCTTAAGCTGTTCGTAACACTTTTCAGCAAGTTTTTTTAGATCGTTTCAGCATATTGACAGCTCAGCTTGCCCTCTATAACTGAACATTCAGTTGAGTAGTCAGCAGCAATGAAGCAACATTGCTAAACTTGTCTTCCCAGTCTCCAGGACCTGCTGGCTGTTGGTTGCAAAGTGATACCTCACACCTACACAACTGAAACCAACTAATAGTCTCCTGCTGGGCTATTGCTTTCGCACCCATTGCACTCTTTAAGCTGCAGTAGTACTGAGTAGCTCCATGCCAAAATAAATGCCACTGAGAAGTGGACTGGCCCTTCCCTGGACTTTTCAGCACAGAGCACCTTGAACAAAAAGTGGTGTCAGGAGAGGAAGAGAGGCTGATAAGATATCCACATCAGACCTTGTGATTGCAAGGAGTCTTTCGTAATACACAGGAAAGCCAATCGACACTGGAGAATACAAGGAGGGAAGGGGGACCATATGTCACACCTCCATGGCTGCCAGCACATTTCTGGCTCGTTAGCAAACCTGGTTCTTATCCAAGATGCTCTCTGTTGTCACATTTCTGAGCAAGACCTAGAGGGCACATCCTTGCACTGGCTTGTTTGTGAGATCCACGCTGACTCCACAGACAGCAATAAAATGTCCTCAAGACATTCAATCAAAAGAGATGTGTGGCTTGGACTTGCTCTGATACAGAGTAACCCACTGAAAACCCAAAATCCTGAAGCCTGGAGGTAGGACTCTCAAATATAATTCTCAGAAATCTCAGCAGTGTCTTTGTATTCATCCCTCCATCCTCTAAATATATCTTAAATTTTAGCACAACGCCAGCACAGTGGGATGCCTAATGCAGAACATGTGTCCCTCTGTATTTTCATCCTGGAAAAATGTAGACTCAGGCTTGAGACAGGACGTTAGAAAATGGCTGGTCTGTCACCCCAGTCCCCAGTCTCTTCCAAGTGTCTTGGGGAAAGGCGAAAACCCACTCACCTGTAATGATAAAGGCTGTCCCCAGAATTCCTTTCCTGGTGTCTGGAAGATAGTCATGGCATTCAGCTGCACAGGAGTGACTCTTAAAGCTTTCAGTGAGATATTCCCACCCCAGAATCCTCATGGTGAGACAGAAGTTGATGCATCTGCCATGGCGTCACTGGAGAATGCCTCCACCATCAGCTGTGCAGCCCATACTCCAATCGCTCAGGGCAGCAGCTTTGCTGTCCCTCACCTGAGCTCCACAGCTCAGTGCCAACATCCTCTCTTGCCCTTCCGCTTCTGTTGTTCATGTTCAGTGTCCATCCTTCTGAGCAGCCTCTTACCATCCCATCTGTACTGCTGCAAATACTGGAGTCAATAAGAACCCCCCAAGGATTTTCCCCTTACCAGACCACAGATAAGTGCCTTCCTGAAGCCATTTCCATTTCCAAAGCAGTCGTGTCTTTTGCTGCAGTAAGACACGCTCTACAAGATGCATCTGCACAAGGGTCAGTGGTTCTCTCACCTTCTCCTCCCAAAAGCCTGACCTCATTTCCAGGGCGTATCTGCTGGATTATGTTGACAAAATTAAGGTGATGGCTCCTTGTATCAAGGAAGGGATGGTCAACAGCTGCTGGGACCTGCTCATGGTAGTATCCTAACCTGTCCTGTCCCAGCAAGCCTCAGTCTGCTGTGTTGTTCCAAGTGGAGACCTTTTAAATCAAAATATTCCTAGGAGACCAGGGTACCAGTGAGACCCTCCCTCCTCTCTCTTTGCAGAGAACTAGGAAGGAGGCCCTGACTTTTACGCTTTGGACACAACCAAAGCAAGGTATGACTTCCTCTTATCCGTGCTCATTCTTACAGCTCCAAACCATGGCCCATCCAGTGGTTACCTCTGTAAGGTGTCTCCTGCAGAGAGGGAAGCTGGTTCTTCCCTACTCAAATGAAGTCCTCCCTTGAGCAGTGAAACGCAAGCAGACATCTTTTCCTCACTAAATGGGTAATGTACACAGCAAATCTGTTCCCATCTTCACCCCAGACTGTTCCAAGGCACATGCTCAGTTTCCAGGTCTGCTTCATAGACCACATCCCTTTGGCAGGGGATCATAAGCCCTGTCGGCAAAAATGGGCCAATACTCATCATATCAGGTCATAAGCCAAAGAAAAGTTCTCCCTCTTCCACTCCAACCTGCTAGTGCTTTTTCTTCCCCTATATCCATTGCATTGCACTAACCTGCTCCAGCAACAGATTGAGAGCTGGTTCTTGGGAACAACGCACAAAGCAAAATCCTCATGAGGCTTAGCTAAGTGGCTTTACACCCCGTTCTTTTTCTTATCCTCAGTGCAAAACCAGGAGCCATAGGTGCTCTTTAGCTAGTGGGAATATAAAGAAAAAAAATCCAAAAAAAGCTTTTAAACATGAGCTAAGAAGTGTGTGTAAGTCACATTGCTGTGGCTTTGCATGTCCTGTTAGTACAGGTAATAACCTTCCCACAAACCCTAGCTTGGGCTTAAGATACTGCAAAGGGGTCTCTGAACGAGGCTGAACTCCTGTTAGGACAGCGAGCGCCTCGTACACAACCATTGTTTAATATTAGCCCTGGGAACCACAAAGGATTGTCATGAATAAAGTCCATAGACCAGACAAGAGTTGTAAGTAGAAACAAAATCTTTTATTAAACTTAACGGGTACATCTAGAGAAAGTAGACAAGCTGTTGGGTACGCAGGCTGCTTCTTCCTGAAGCAGATGCCTTCAACCTGCTCATCAACCTCCAAAACTCAACATGATTTTGAGCAATCACACAGATTGTAACCAATTGCTAAATCTGGCAGAAAAACAGGGCTTCCTTGTTTTCCCAAGTTCATAAGAAATTCAGGATGCTTGCCAGGGAGTAGATATGTCTGTGAGAGTGATGTGTTGGAGTGATGGGGAGAAAGCAAAATGTTTCATGTTTATTTTTATCTGGGGGTCAGTGTTGACTCAGAAGGAAGGCAGTACAAACTTAGGCAAACAAACACACACACACACACACAAAAAAATCAGGGTTTCTAGAGGCCTCAAATTGCTGGTGTCTGTAGGTGTCGAGGGAAGCTGGCGTGCTCGTTGGTCTCATCAGTCACTCAGAGGCTGTGAGGGCCAATGCCCTTGGCCCCTTATCTGCAAAGCAGCGTGGGGCTGGGAAACTCGCAGCTTCCAGCACCTAAAGGTTGGTGACTCTAGGGAAAGTTCATTGAAACCTAGATTAAATACTTCAGTCTTAGATTGAAGACATTTTTAGACTGAACTCTGTTTCACTGTAAAGTCTCCTACAAGTTGGACAGCTGTCTTGAGGGATCTTCCATCAGCTTTGGAGCCACCAAAGGAGAAAAGACAAAGCTCCCTACAGGGTCTTTAAAGCAATGTCCATACCATTCTGCACAGGGCTGAACTCCTTAGACATCCCAGACCAATGATGAAAAAAACAAAAGCCCACAGCCAGGCAGCTTATCCCATGTTTGCAGAGAAAGACGAGGACCTTGATCCATTACACTGCGATCCATGCAAAGGGACACGATCCTTTGCTCCAAAACATCTGTGTGACCCAGCTCCAGACCCAGAAAGACAGAGCTATAAGGGAAGATAAATCAGTCTGGGAAGTGCCGAGTCCTTACTGCTCCTGGGACCCAAGCTTGCTTATGTAGACCTTGCTGGCCTCTCTCTTTTCTCCCCTGGTGATGTGAAGTTTTCAGGGCTGTTCTGCCACCTTCCAGCCTTCAACAGTTTTTCCCTGCTAGGAGGCCCTAGGGAAATAGAGATCCATGCTCACCTGCCTGTATAAGGCCTGGAGACGTCTCGATCGCAGGTAAGAAAAGTCCAAGGGTAAAATTTAATCCCTAATGTAATTCTTCAATTAATCACTTCATCTGCAATTAGGCTAAAGCAGGCTTATCAGCTATCTGGGTCAGACCTCCCAGTTGCACTTCCATCTACCAGCCTTGCTCTTAATCAGATACAGAGTGTGATAAGGGTTCGTCTCCAGTGAAGGGAACTCATTTCTTTATGGTAATTAGAGATATATGCATTTAAAATGCAGTTGTACCTCCTCTCACAAGCTTATTGCTTCAAATGACTCAATTCCAGTGAACCCAATACAACCTAATGTGTTCATTAGTTTCCATGATGATTTTTCAGAGCTGTGACTGTGCATGAAACTCTTCTATCTGCCCATTTCCATTGTGTTTATCTCTGATGTGAAAGCATGTGAGAAAAATGCACATGGCCACACTCATCGCAGGATTAGAGAGGGCTCCAAGTAATAGAATAATAGAATCATAGAATGGTTTGGGTTGGAAGGGACCTTAACAAAGATCGAGTTCCATCATGGGCAGGGACCCCTCCCATTAGCCCAGGTTGCTCAAAGCCTCATCCAGCCTGGCCTTGAACCCCTCCAGGGATGGGGCATCCACAGCTTCTCTGGGCAACCTGTTCCTATATGCATTTACATAGTTGATTACATATGTTCAGAACATTCAACATAATATATTTTATGGTTTTTGTATTATACACACTCAGAACACCTCAATTTCAGCACAGCCCAAATAATCTCTAATCCAGGACCCCTGGGTACCAGCGCTGGCACTGCCAGTGGTGGCAGGCACCTTCCCTGGCAACAGCAGTTTCCAGCTCTGTGCCAAGTCATGTATTTCTCTGAGTCACCGTATATAATATTAATGGCAAACATCTTCCTCTTTGAAATACTTTTCATAGGCTGTGCCTGCCAAAAGCAGGGATGAAGATAACAATGTCACTCTTTAGGATAAAATTTCCTGGGAAGAGAAGACATGCCACCTCTGGGATTCCCTTCCCACTGTCACAATTAAATCTACGTGGAAAGACAATTTTAAGAAAATAACAGTGAAGTAAATTGCCAAGAGTGTGACAGAAGAGACAGCAATATTTCAACAGAAATATTCGCTGTAAAAATCACCACCCACATCTGGGTAAATCTCAGTCAGCTCTACCAAACCACACACAACTTTCGTGATTCTTTGCTGAGAAGCAGCACCACCTGGAAGCATATCAGAGGAATGAAGTTTGGGTAAAACACCCTGGAAAAATTCAAGTTCCACCTCTCCAAATTTCACAGCAAGCATGGGTGAGGTCAGTTTGCTCTTCCCCACACAACTCCAGGACACCATTTGGAGGTTAGCACAAGGTGGGACACGTCCCCAGTAGGAAGCCTGGACAGAGTCATCCTCTTCAGGAGAGGGAAAGAAGAGTTTAGCAATACATCCACATGTCAGATCATGCCAGAGGGGGGCAGAGATCTAACACCCCGCAGTGTTAGTGTCCGGCTGCATGAGAAGTGGGTCATTCACCTCTCCCAAGGGCACTCTGCGTTCACCAGATTAGACTAGAGTCTCCCCACAAAAGACAATGTTAAGAAGCTAATGAGAAGGTTTTAGGATGGATATAAGGAAACAATACACCCTGAATTTCTGGTTAGTTAAATAATTAGAAAGTTAAATAACTCATGGGACAACTTTCTCAGAAGTGGGTTTTGTACTTTGATAACCCAACTCCAGTTAGCATTGTCTTCCAAACAGAAATCCTAACCAAGAGTAGAGGTTTACCATAAGTGTATGTGAGTGCCACAGAGGACAGCAGCAGATGAAAAGCCATCCCTGAGTATTTCCAATAATGCTGAATCACGAGAAGTAATTCAAACATTATATTTCCTTGCAAATCCCCTGCTGTTGCAGCAGTCCAAATTAGTGATTGAGAAAGCAAACGTCTGGCTGGGCAGAGCCAGGCCTGGCTGGGCACCAACAGAAAAAAAACAAAACAAAAAATGCATCCATATCATGCATGTGGACAGGCTGCATTAAAAAGTTGTCGTTCATCCCTTTTATCAGAGACGTGGAAGATCTCTGTATCAGGAAAGAGTTAAGTTAGGAGCTTGAGGTTTTTTTCCATTAAGCTGTATCTCCTAAAGACAAAGAATTTTAATACCTGCAGTGTCAGAGAACAATAGGTGGTTTTTACCAGTCAGGATTTTGCACAATAAGACTTTTTGTTTGGGAAGAAAAATAATGATTCTCTGCTATGCCAAGCTTAAAAAAAGAAGAAAAAAAAAAAGATATATATCATTTAGGCTTCCAGCGAGAAACATTATGAAAAAAAAGAAAAATCTCTTTTTAAATGTAATCATATTACTCAGTTCATTTTCAACTATTATGAATTTATATTAATAGCTGAAGAGCATGGCTGCTTATTTTTCCCTTTCTTCCTCTGTATTTATATTTTTGTCAAGGTCAATGCAATTAAGCTTTTCTCTTCTGACATGACCAACTGCTGGGAAGCCCAGGAGAGGAGTGGGCTGACAAGACAGAGTATGATTTCAGGTGGGATGCTGAGGAGAGAGCAAAGAAGAAACACTCAGGTGCCATTTCTTCAGATTAAATGTTATGCTGGGGGATGTTCAGCCCTTCTCATTGCAGAAGTGTGTATGACACCTGGTGAATTGTGCCTTTACTGCTTACTTTTACTGACCACTGTTTCGATCAGGGCAGCGATGACTGAACTGAAGACCTCCAGAACACAGATCTTTAAAACTGGAGCATTTATGATACCTTCTCTGGAAAATTTATGTGACTGTCTACCGCGTAAAGTAACAGGATGACTCATAACCAGCATTGCCTTAGAGGTGGATTCAACTCACCTGAGTGCAGTAGACTAAGTGTCCATGGCTCACCTTCCTCACCCTCAGAGTCCTAGAATCCATCTCCCTAAACAAAGACATTGGTTGTTATCTGAGATGACTTAGAGCATCTCTGCCAGCCTCATATTGTTTCAGAAACCTTCCAGCAGCACCAGATTCCTTCATTAAGGGGACTGAATCAAGCCCTTGGACTCCAGGGACTATCACAGGCACTTGGACACCTAACTCATGAATCAACTGGATTTGGCCTTTGAAATTTCTTCATCTCTCCCACAAGCTGTCATGTGTGCAGTACAGACATCTTTCAGTCAAGTCATCAGAGAGAAACAAGCCCTTCTAGAGCATGAATTATCTAGCCTGGGTTTGGATGACAGAGATCTTCTTCTGAATGTCTAATCCAAAAAAAATAGAAGTTTATGAGTGATTGTCCCTAGCTATGGGCAAACTGCATATTCTTTTTCCCTTCCCAGATATCGTGAATGATTTGAGCAAACCCTTCTGAGATTTCTTTCCTCAAGGAAAGGGTTCATTAGTGCCTTTTATCCAGGTCTCAGTATTTCCTAGCTCAGAAGACCCATAAGCTAGGATTTCATCCAACCCATATGGCTTCTCAACAGTGTAGGTGCCTCAGAGATAAGCTGAATGCCAACACCAGCTCAAGGTAATGGAAAAGAGGGTTCAATAGGATGCTTTAGAATACACTGTGACCTCCCCACCATAAAGTGGAGGTATAAGGGAAGGAGAACACATCAGGCAGGGACTGGAGCTCCCCTCCTGGCTCCTGCTGGCCTTCAGCTTTATATTGGTGGGTCTTTTTATTACAAACAATAAAACACACTAGAAAGGTGCAGAAGTCTGACACATCATCAGAGCACACAGACTCCTCAAAGGATAATGCCTAAGCCCTTCTCCAAATAATACCACCCCCCGTCCTCATCTCTATCACTTCTTAATATCTCCATTTTTTCATCAAAACTTTCAATTTGCCTAAAACCACAGCTCTCCATCTGGATTAATTCTATAGCAGTGGATCTCATTTGTATGTAGAAATATATCAAATGATGTATCACTGCTTTTAAAGGAGCTTGCTCTGTTTTCATCCTAACAATTTTTTCCTCCTACTGTCAGGCAGCTATTATTGTAACAGTTGTTTAACGTAAGAACGAGTACTGATAAATGGAAGAAAACCTGTGAAACAGCACCCTGCCAAAAGCAAAAATTTGATGTTTTCCCTTCCTCCCGAACCATTGAAAAACCAATGCTGCCAAGCTACTACTCCAAATGGTTTGGTGGAACGTCATTGCTGATTTCCCCTGGTGTAGGGGAGCAGCTGGCCAGTACAGCAACCGGCTTTTTCAGAGTCAGGCACCAAAAGGAAGTTGTGTCATTGAACTCGGGACATCTGTGGTATGTGTCTGAGCACTGGGTGACTTGTCCAGCGTCCCCTTTGCAGTACCTTGGAGATACATGGGCATTTGTAGACCACATGTCCTCTTTTTTGAAGTCTACCTTCAGCTGAGCTGATTTGTGCCCTAGAAATGCTTGAGGAGAGTCACTACAAGTGCATTTACACATGTGCTCTGTAACTGTTTCATTCCCACACTGACAACTCATTTAGGCACCTACCTGAAGCGTCTCCATCCTTACATAACAGATGTTGGCCCAGCCAGGTGAGCTGGACACACACCGTGAAGAGCTCAGGGTCCTTCTCCATTCAGTGCAGAGGTCACTGCCACAGAGAGTGCTGCAGAGACATATGTAAAGTTTCGTCTGGCTGTGCAGAAAGCTCAAACATTTCAGTGCTCACTAATGCTGAGGGAGGAAAGGATCAGAAGCCACAGACAGGGAAATGCCAGGGACAAACGTGAGATGGAAAAGGGCCACTCAAGACCCAGTGTGGGAGTCACGGGTCTCCAGGAATCACAGGCAAAGTATGTCTGAAACCTTCCCCTTTCCTCTAGACTCAGCACCTAAGTCCTGCCACAATTTCTTCAGTCATCCATCCCTTGAAAAGTAAGACAAAATAAGAGAATTGTCTCTGAAAGTAGCAGGTTAATTTTTTTCCATCCCCCTGCATGCTATCTTAGCTTTCCCCTTAAGCAGCTAGCTCTAAAATTATATTCCTTATGGCTTTTTTTTCCTGAATCGGAGAAAATTGTTTCCCAAGTGAAATAGATCCCTGACAAATCACCTCGTGAAATAATGTGTTCTGATATTCATTCAAAATTGGGCTGTTTGCTGAAGGGTACAGCACATAGATTTTTAACTCGAGACTCTTACAGCCTGCATACAACAGTAAATATCCCCATAATTCAGATGCATTCACTCCTTCAGCACTTTCTGTACAATTGTGAGCTGGAACGATTGACCCTCTCTGCAAACGTCACTGCCAGGATAGACACAACCTGGCAACCTACTGAAGTTGTCAATTGGCTCCTGTTGTGTTCGCCGTCTGGGGATCTTGCAGACAAAACCTGCCAAAGTGAACATTTTTCTGTCTTATCATGATGCCAGTACCCCACAGGGTTTTTGTGAAAGTACAAGTTTTGCCTTTCCTGCCTCCCCCATCTGGTACTATGTGGTTATAACTGCTTCAGGTTTTGGGAACTCAGCTCCTCCTTTGGAGATTTTTTAACTTTGGTAGTGGTAAAAATCTCGCAAATGCATCTGTTAAATTTGCATGTTACTTTTTAAAATTATTGAGCATCACTCTTATGCATTCAAAGGGGACAATTCTGAAACAGGACTTTGTCAAGTCCTTACATGAAATCTTGAGACTGAGAGCGTGCAGTCCCACGGATGGCTAGGAAAAAAGGACAGCTAACCTGGGTTTGATTGTTTGAGGAGAGGGGTTGAAGTTTATGTGTTTCTCTGGTTTATGCAGCTGCCATGGGTGATGGCAAGGCAGATGGGATGACTGTAATTGCTAGAATGAATGGGTGTAAAACTTGATAAAAGGCTGACTGATTAGATGCACTTCTCAGCTAATGACCATCAATTAATGCTAATCTCCAACGAGCAGCAAAGAAAATTAGGGATTCCTGCTGGCTATGCTGTGCTGCCTACACAGATCAAGTTATTTTCTTCTCTGCATCACTGAATAAAGCAAAGAGTGAAGAGTGTCGGAGCATAATTCAGAGACAAGGCTGCTGCATCTGGAGCATCCTGTTTGTGTTTGCCATGAGACACTTTGTCTGTACCTGGTCCCACAGCTTGCTCACCCTCTGGCAATTAGAACCCAACACTTCAGTCTTCCCCTTGGTGACACCTTCTTCCCTGCAGCATGTAGCATTAGCTATGACTTTAACATCTCCTGGGATGGTGGACTTCAGATTTGCCCTTGGCCAAAGCTACTGCTCTTCTTAGTAAGTCTCCAACTCCCATCAGACACTCACAGGTCAACCACTTCCAAATCCCTTACAGGGAGATGTCTCTGGCACAGCAGAACAGCTCTACTCTAGACTGAGGAACAGGTATTCAACTGTTTCATGGCTCCTCTCCATCCCCTTTGAAAGACAGGCAAAACTTCAAGTAAGCAATACCGTCTGTCCTTGGGGCAGGCAATGGCAGGATCCATCTGAGAAAGGGACCACAGCTTTGCCACCTTCTTGGAATCAGTCACACAGAGGTAGTTCCAGAGGCTCCAGCAGACCATAAACCTGGAAACTGGCAGGAGACTCCAATATCTGATCTCCAATTGCCAGTACGAGGGCACAGGCTGAGTCATCCAGAAGCTGCCCTCCTCAGCTGGAGTTACTGTAGGCAACGCTTTCCATGAATGGACCTTTGCCCTCACACTGTCTGGGCAGGAGAGAGGAGACAAGAGTTTGGCATGTTTTCCCTAAAAGGCTCAGTTTTGCCAAAATGATGTCACTAACACTGAGAAATTTCCTTGGAGGTTTCCAAGGAAAATTCCAGGATTTTTTGGGTGTGAGCTCAGGGAGCCTACGAACAATGTCTGCACTGTCAGTTCAGACTGCCCAGGGCAGACCACCCTGCAGCATCGTCTTGCTGCGGCTGGTGGCTCTGGCTGGGCCAGCTGTGCCACCTGCCCAGATGTGCCACCTGCCCACCTTTTCACAAGCCAGCTTGCTCCAGGATCAGTTGCCAGCTGTCGTATCAGCTTCTGGGGGAAAAAACAACGATGTGCTATTCCCAACTGGAATCAGAGGAAATGTCAATGTAGGTGCTGTCTAGCACTAATTAGGAAGTAATTTTTCCTAACGAGGAATGTTAAGTTGAGCATGTCAACAGTGTTCATCATCTCTTTGGAGCATGAAGTTTAACAAACAGCCTTTTCTCACGCAAACTGGCTGGTACACACCATTTGAAATGAGAAGAACAGAGCTGAATAAGGATCTCTTTCTGAGAGCACCTGAGGTATATAAGGGAGGCCAGCTGGAGCGAAATAACCCAGAAGAGCTGAGGTATCACATACTTGGGAGCTTCTTAATTTAATTTTTTTTAATACCATGGAAATGTGTTTTTCAAGGCCCTTTGCTGCTAAGGTGTCTTTCTTGATCACACATTCTCCTGGCAGTGAAAAGAATGGGGAAAAACTTTAAATTTCTCGGTCATCATCAGACAAACGTAGATAACCAGAATAGTTCCTCTAAAAAAATAAGGATGCTGCATACACCTCTCTGTATTTTCAGCCTACTAATTATCAGTATTTTCTCCCTGTCAGCTTACAAAAACATTAATTACCAATGGCCATGGCTTTTGTTGAATGATGTTAGTACGTGAATGCAGTCCAAGACAATGCAGGAAAAGTAGAGTTGGCAAGACCATGCTCTCCTCCCACCTCCTGCAATTATTGTGGGTCTGATAGAGAAATAGGAGGCAGTTGTGGCAAACATCATTAAATGTGGCTTGCAAATGTAGAAACAGAGACTTGCAGGGCTTCTGTGCAAAAACGTCCAACGCACAAAGGCAGGAACAGCTGGAGGGAGAAAAATTCAGTCAAAAGTAAATATTTGGCAAGTAGCTGTCTCCATCTGAGTTAATCACCTTCAGACCTTCTGAAGTCAGCAGAGATCTAGTCAATTTGGTCAGGGGGTCCTGAGGCACAGTTCAGATGTGAGCCAAAATAGGTCAGATGAATCACGATGTGAAAGCGACTATTTTCGCCTTTGACGACAAAGGGGTCTACAGTGATTAACCCAGCTTACACTTTGGTAGAATGGACAGTTGCTTCCTATATATTTGCTTTATTTTCCTAGTATCTTGATTTTTCTCACTATCTTGACTATCTATGTGTCTCATCTGAGCCAGATGTCCAGGGTCCCCATATAGTCAATGGAGAGAAAAAGGATGCTCTAGGGGACATCTCAGCCCATTTACCTTCAGCACATTATCCTGGGGTGGGCTAAGCCTTTATGCATTTTATTGACAACAGAGGGACCCTAATGACTACTTAGAGCAAAAGTCTGAAGTTAGTTCAGATGATCTGTATCCCACAGTGTGAGCAAAGTCATCAGGATCTGCTCTGCAGCAAGATGCAGCGGACCTGGAAGGAGGATCCAGGGCATCAAGAAGAAGGAATATGGATTTGGAACCTGAAAATCATCTAGAAGCACATGGCTGGGATTGTGCCACCCCTGTGGATTGTTGTTGGATAAACAGCCCTATGTGTTTCAGAAACACTGTGCTTCCACTTTGCAAAAGCAGCCTGAAATATGCTCTGCTAAACAGACACAACCCAGCATCTCTCACAAAGAGAAATTTTAGGAGCTCGTTACCAAGCAAAATCTCTGGCACCTGACTGCCAGTCTGTTTGCTTTGTAATTAATTTTCATTAACCCCAGCCAATGATACACCAGCGACCAACTGCTTCATACGAAGAGCATTGCTCAGTGTGAGTACACCAGCCACTCTCGCAAATAAAATCACACACCCTGAGATGCTGTAGACACTGGTGAGGTTGTATTCATCAGGAGCACCAACAGAAAAAGGGCTACACTGCACAGCCAACCACACCATGGGATCAGAAAGACAAGATTCATTATGAGACAAGCCTCTTTCAGTGAACAGGCCAAGGTGGCATTAGAAAGACTGTGACATCAATTCTGCTTCCTGGGATTTATTGACTGGGGAGGCCGGAGCTGCTCCATCACTGGAGGCTTTTAAGCAGGTGTTAAGACAACCCAGAATAATGTGAGCAATTCATTTTGTGCAAGAATGATTTAAAGCTAGGTTCTTTTGTATAAAGAAATCTTCATGAAAAAGCCTGGAGGCAAAAGAAATGTAGTGGCACTGCTTCCAGTGCAGGAATATGCCAAGGTAACACAAAAGACAGGGATACTCCTAGCCAGGATGAGTCAGATTTCTGTTTAGCCTTTCAGAAAGAACTGGTCACTAGCAACAGTATAAAACTCATTAAAAATCATTCTTAGTGTGAATTAAGGCACTGTAGCTGTAGGAGGACAGGACACCTAGGTGTAGGATCTAGGTATCCTGCCCCCTCCCATACAGACACCTAGGAAAGTGGATGGAAACTTGGGTTTAATTTTCAGTGGTGTATTAGTGCTTTATAACACAGAGAAAAATTGCTCTGAGCCTTGTTTTCCCCACTGGTGAAACTGGAGATACTGGTAATGAGCTTCATCTCCCAATCCTCTGCCAGGGAGCAGCAAGAGTGGGGCATCCCTGCGCAGGCTTCGAAGAGGATTGAGTGCTGGCTGAGGACCGCAGTGGTTTGTAGAACCACCACTCTAGTACTGCCTGTAAAGCTAACTAAGAAAGCCTGAGAAGAGGGCAAGCACACAGCGACTCCAGCTCTGGGGTCCTCAGCACAGGAAGGACATGGACCTCTTGGAGTGAGTCCAGCAGAGGGCCACAACAATTATCAGAGGGCTGGAGCACCTCCCATACAAGGACGGGCTGAGAGAGTTGGGGGTGTTCAGCCTGGAGAAGAGAAGGCTCCGGGGAGACCTTAGAGCACCTTCCAGTGCTGAAAGGGGGCTACAGGAGAGATGGGGAGGGAAATTTTATCAGGGAGTGTAGCAACAGGATGAAGAACAGCAGTTTCAAGCTGAAAGAGGGGAGATTTAGGTGAGAAATCAGGAAGAGATTTTTTTCCTGTGCAGGTGGTGAGGCAGTGGCCCAGGGTGCCCAGAGAAGCTGTGGATGCCCCATCCCTGGAGGGGTTCAAGGCCAGGCTGGATGAGGCTTTGAGCAACCTGGGCTAGTGGGAGGTGTCCCTGCCCATGGCAGGGGGGTGGAACTCGATGATCTTTAAGGTCCTTTCCAGCCCAAACCCTTCTGTGATTCAATGGTTCTGTGTTTTCCCAGGCTCCAGGGATCCGCAGTGCTGGGATGCAGGATCTTGTGCTCCAGTGCCACTGTCCTGTACCAGCAGATCAGACACATACTGAACCAGCTCCCCTTGCACAGACAACACAACCACAAGCAGGTTCAGCTCATGCTGTGCTGACTCCAGGGGTTTGTCCCCAGGTCAGGTAGGAAGAGAAATGTCTGTATGTCTGGGTCTGGAAGCTGAGCAGACTCCTGCCCCAGGAGGATGCCCCATAACCCTCTTCAGCCGCTGGCACCGTGCTGGGTGCAGGACTCTGGGGTTGGCACTTTGCAGGACAGGCACTTGCTCAAATGGAGGCTCCCTGAAGCACAGCACAGATACCCCCACAAACTACCATGAGAGAAGAGCCCTGACCTCAGCAGATTCGGAGGATTTGAAGATCAGAGTCTATCTTCTCCCTAAGTACATGTTTCAAGATCAATGGAGAGAGCCTAGTTCCACTCCAGTAGAAGCCAGTATTAAGGTTCTCATTGACTTCAATAGCAGAACAACAAAGCTCTGGCACTTCAAAGGCTTTTTTTCATGGTGTTTATCCTGTTAATAAGCACCATCCATTCCTTTCAACAGGGGAGCCATCCACTGATTTGCTAACAGCACTTTGCTCTCCAGGGATGTAGCCCATGTTTATATAATCACGGCAGTTCGCCAACACGGGACTGACAGCTTCCTGCTGCACAGAAGGAGCCCTGGAGGAACAACAGGGGATTTAGCATCCAACAAAGCCGTTGTGCTTGTGTTGAAAGTCCTGGCGTTTTCAGTTCTGCGGCGCAAACTGCTAATTCAGCCCAGTCTACAGTGCTTGGGTCCACTTTAAATGGGAATTATTATCACACAATTAGCATTAGTGTCAGTTCGGGAGTTGGAGAAGCCCTCTGCATAGCCCAGAATAGAGCAGCTGAAGAGCATCCATTCCCAGCTGGGACAGCTCTTAGAGTGCAATAGCAACTTTTCTGGACTTAAAACTGTAGAAATTGGAGGTATTCAAAAGTCATCTGGACATGGTCCTGAGCAACCACCTCTAGGTGTCCCTGCTTGACAGGGCTTCTCTTCAGTGAGGGGGGAATAATATCCTTGGTGCTTGCTCTCATGGAGACATGACCACTCACCACTGCAGAATCCCTTGGTTTATGATGTATGGCCTCTGGCTGCAGATCAGGACTAAAAAAACCATGTATTTCTCTGGCTGTTGCTAGACGATAACAAGTCTCTTTTCCTAACCTGATACTTGCAAACAAGCTGATTCCGAGACTTTCAAATTAATTGCGTAGAGGATAAAGTCACCCATTCAAAGAGCAACGCTACTCAGGTTGTTTTCACATCTGCGCTGCTCTTGCAAAGAATTGGTGTTGGATGTCAGTGTTCTGTTAATTTTGGAAGCCAGCACTTGCTCAAGCTTTTGTTTCAAATAAAGGATTTGACTTGCTTCAAAAAAAAATGGGGAGAGCATGAGAGATGAGTGAAGGTGTTTCTAATGCTGTGCAGAGCTCGGGCTGCCTGACAGCATGTCATAGCCCACACCAACCGAGCGGCTAACAAGGAAACAGGGCTTTTTTCATTCCCAGCTTTATCTTCTGACCTTTAAAGCATCCTCTCCTTTGAAGCAGCATATAAAACACAAGAACCAGGATGTCACTCATTTCCTCCACCTCTGAAAGAAATGTAAGAAAACAAAACAACAAACCCTTAAATGTCAAAAATCTCTTCTCCCCTGAGCCGGCACCCAACAAATCCTCGTGACTACTGTAAGCTCCTGCTGCAAACTTCTACACTCTGGAAAGGTGGGCACTTTACCATGACTCCTCACCTGGGCAAGATGCTAAGTATTTATAAACAGCAGCCAAGAGCCCTCCTTGCTGAGTGTCTTGCAATGGCGAGCCAGCAGCGATACAAAGCCTTGGGGATGCAGAAGCACCAATATCGCTCTGAGTGTCTCCTTTCAGGGTAGTACCTGAATCATCAGGAGCATGAGAGTTACTGGTCCTAAACGTCCTTGACCAGGAGGGCTCACAGACATTTTTCTTAGAATATTGGCTTCCATGTCCTACTGTCACACCACAAGACCCCGTTTCCTCATCTGCAAGTTTGGTTTTTAAGATTGCTTGGCTTGAATCCTTACTGTGCTGGCTCAAAGCACACCCTGAACATGCGAGCAGCTAGGTTTTGAGGGATGAAGACAAAGACTTTAATTCCACTGGCCTTTCAAATAATTTAAAAGAGATAAATTTGTAAGGGAGGACTTTGAGGAAGTCACAAAAGCTGATGAAAGGTCTCGCTTGGATTGTTCTCTTCACCAGCTCATTGGTCCTCTGTAGATAAGAATACTTTGAACTTCTGAGTATTTCTGCCCTCTAAAAATGACTTTATTATCCTGATCCTAGTCCTCTAGACTATATATAGAAATCCTGGCTATCCTTTCTTAAGAGAAGGAGGGTGAAGGAGTCTGAGGAGGGTGACAGAGGGGATCAGAGAGATGAAATCAAACTGCAGCTGAAAGAAGAACAAATATCTGCCCCATGCCAAATGAAACCCATCCTCTAAGTACAGACTGAGCATTTTAGTATGGAGCTTCTATTTTCCTTCGTTAAGGGGACTGGGTGATGCTCCTCTCTTAGGATGCATTCTTACCACATGGAGGGTGCATCTAGGAAGTAACTCGATGAGGAAGGAAGTATCCTCTGCACTAGAAGATAACGAAACATGAGTGCAGCTTCAGGGGTTTAGTTACACATTTAGGAGCAGCTCTCCCCCAGCTGTCACAGCTCTCAGGGCTGTACTCAGCGGGGTGCACAGGGGTTCCCCCGAGCCCTGCATCTTGTGACACAGGCAGCATCAGGGGAAGCATAACACCTCCTCGGCCTCCTGGTGAGTAAGTTCACACCTGCCTCTTTCCTTTAGTCCCCATTGACAAACCCAGAGAGGAGTGGGGTGGCCAAGGGTCAGGAGAAGAGGGGAGCTGGCACATCGGGGTTTGGACCTTCGAGCAGGCGGCTGACAGCAGGATTTACACGGCAATATGTGCACATCTGTGCCCGAGCCAGGCTCCCTAGGTAGAAAGAAGTCAGGGGGGTCAGGGGTGTGATTCATCTCAGCCTAAGGCAGATGTCTAAATTAGAGCGGATGAATCATGCCCTTGAAATTCCTCCACTGAACAGAAGCTCCTCTCACTGCCAGGGAGCCTAGCTCTGCTGCAGGTATTGGAAAGCAAAGGCTTCACGAGCAGCTCTCTGCCTCCTGCTGGGTTTGCCCACACTGCTCTCCAGGCAGGGAAACTGAGGCACCAGCACAGGCCAGATTCATGCCCAGACTCTGCTTATTAAAATCTGGACTTGGAAAACACCTACCAGTCCTGGGGATGTTTGGTTCCCTCCCAGTGGGATGTGGGGAAGGAAAGCCATCAGAGGGCCAGCAGCACTCACTGCTCGAGTAGCTGCAACTTCACTGCAGGGAGGACCTACGCAGTTTGTCAGTGGAGGAAGGACAAGGCCAGGAGAGTAAGAGCACTGGATAGCAGCTGTTGTGTTGGACAGGCACTGGGGAGGTTGCTCTGTTAAGCAGAGGAGGTCTGCTGCTACACCAGCTTCTGACCTGCTTCTCTGCTACTGATGTGCTGCTCGACCTTGGGCATGTCACTTAGCCCTGACTAGTTTCTTTAGTTCTCTTAGGATGGGGTCGTCGTTTTGGGAAAGGAAGTTGTCGTTTGGACATTATAGCCGTAATCCTTGCTTCTGCCTCCCAACAGAAGCCCTGCAGTCCCCAGCCCTTGCTGCAGCTCTCCCCAGGGAAATAAAACTAAGCAACAGCTGACTCTTCGTGTATGAGGGGTCCATTGCTTGTAGGACAGACAGGTCACTGTGATCTGGCCAGACTTGAAATCGGTGCCAGGCTCATTTGTGCTTGAACCATTTTTTTCATTTTAAGCTCTTATCAGATGAGTATGGTGGATATGGAAGCAGCCAGAGACACTGGCATTATTTTCCATGGCAGCAGGACAGGAAATCGTGGGTTTGTGCTGCACAATGAAGGTGTAGGAGATGTGGGCTGAAAAAAGAAAAGCTTTCCTTCCTAACCAGATGCTCACAAGCAATTAAAGAAAAGGAGGGGGAGTGGAATAGCATGGAAAATTACTTGTCATTTAAACACTTTATTCTGTTTTATCACATTTGCCTTACTGTGAGAGTTGTTTCCTAAATTAATGAAAACAATCTATAGTGTAGTGAGGCAGCTAGGGGCTGGCTCAGCCTCAGCTGGCACCTATCGTGTTTGCAAATCTCAGGAATAGTCACGGACTCCCCTGAACAAATAACTGGGCTTCCTGCTCCCTTATCTCTCCGTGTGGCATTGTCCAGCTCTCCTGCACCATGTGTACTCAGCACAAGCCACCGCGCGCCCTCGCGCCTCCTGATGTGATTAAATGTGGCATCTTTAATAAAACCTATGGTAATATTTCTTTCTAAAGCAGAGTGAAGATTTCATTTACCCTTCCTCCTTTATTTTGCCAAATTCCATTTTTATTTCATTGTATAATTAATCAGACACTGGAGCATATGACAGCTCAGCTTAAATTTAATTCTCACTTTTCCCATGCAGCCTTGTCAGATACAGTTGGCTGGTCAAACACTGAGTTGGATTTGTCTGAAAAAGCAATCCACCAATCTGGATCAGCCCTTTACTCCATCAAGTCTCCCAAGTTGTCTCCAGTGGCAACCAGCATCAGGCACCTCAGAGAGCAGGAGGTGCACCGCACGCTGGGGGAGATCACTGCACCAAAACACAACTTGTCCAAAGGGGAAGATGTTCCTAACCCTGGTGGCCCTCTGACATGAGAGGGTGGCTGTGCCCAGCACATGAAAGAGACACATACACACGTCCCATCCTGGATAGCTGCAGAGCTTTGTGTTCACTCTGAGTGCCCATGGGATGGCCCAATCTACTTGGACCTTGACCAACCAGGTGAAAAAAAGTCATGTGTGCAAAGCCTGGAGGCTGCTCAAAGGCTAAGACCTTGCAAAAACGTCAGTGGGTAACATGGGACAGGTTATATTCTGCAAAGTGCAGAACTCCAGGCTCTAAAAGATAAAACGTGAGATCATTTCAGTCCTCTACTGTTCTCTACATCAGGGAAGTGCAGCACAGATCTTGCTGGCATACAGGACCATGGGCTTTATTTATTTTGTTAACCTTTCGCCACATAGAATTTCTTTCCTAGTACTGCAGTGTCTACAAGTTTCATTCATCTCACCTTCCCACTAAACACCAATAACATTCAAGTTGGTTATGTGCACCAACTTGCTTCTGCTTCGTGATCCCCTCCCCAGGTCTATGCGGGTCTGTTCCTCCAGGCTATTTTTCCCATAGCTGGATAAGCTGGACCTGTCTTGCCTCTTGGTCATCTGATGTGAGGAAACATCTCCCAGAGCAGGACAGGGCTTGGACATGCCACACCAGCACCTGTATGTTCCTTGGACCAACTGCCCATGTCAGTTCATCAGGTCATGATGTGATAGCTGGAGGATTTGGCAGGTGAAGGGTTTGGGGAGTTGGAAAGGAGCATGGGAGTGAGATCCTGGTCTGGGGAGACACTGGGAAGAATTTATTGTCTGAAAATACAGCAAACAAAGACAAATATATATATATCAGAGAAACAGAGAGAGAGGAGATACACAAAACACATATTTATACATATATACACCCAAATACACCCAAATTCACAGATGCAAGGAGGCCTTATTAAATCAAAAGTGAAGGATTACCTTTTTAAAAAAATACAATAAAACAAATTAAATTGCCAGAAGTCTGGGATTTTCTAAGTCAGACCAAGCTGGGAAGAGCTTCCACTGGCATCTAGTGGTACGTTGCAGAGGCAGAGGCATTGCAGCTGCTGGCACAGCTTCACTTCCAAAACAGGTCTCCCTGCGTTAGTGGAGACTCTATTCAGACTGGAAGGTCACCACTTCCAAACTGGGCTTAGGAAGAGGCATTTTTGGGCAGTTAGTCCAACCATGCCCTGATGATTTTGTCCATGAAGCCCCTTCAGGGATGAGCATGAGGCTGAGTCTATTTTTAACCATATAAGCAAAACCTTGGGGTTATACCAAGACATATTTGGTCCCTTCTTTTCTTTGGAGTTTGTCTGAGCCTCAGGGGACAGCAGGCTCATAGTCCCCCCAGATGTTCCAGGTGAGCCCCTCATCCCTGTCCCATCTCAACTGCTCACCCTCCATGGTGCCACATGCCACGATGGGACTGGCTGGTGGAGCTGCTAGACTGGCAGCATCCATGGTGTTGGGTCCCAGCAAAAGGCAGGATTTGTTGGAAGGTATAGAAATGGGGAGGATGGAAAAGGGGGACATTGCCCAAGCAATCCTACACATGATGGATCTCACTTCAGCATACCTGAGGTCTACCATCATGGTCTCTCTTGTCTGTCTGGGACCTGCTGTGGCACTTTCATGCATCAAGACCTCCCGTAAGGCAAACTGAATGGGGCTTGTGTATTTTCTGCCGTGCATGTGGTGGTATAAACACAGTGAGATTTGTGTGGTTTCTTCTTTCTCTGGACTGGGATACAAGCTGCTGTGTAGGAGCACCTTTACAGTGGTGCTGCTGCCTCCTACTGCTGGTTTATACTGGGGTAGGAAATACATCAGCAGACTTTCACCAAGGCACATACAGTATGTGAATTTTCTCACCAGATCTGAACTCCAAGGACACTCTAACCCTGAACTTCCTTGTGTGAGCTGAACCAGGCACCTCACCATCTCCTGCCTCAGTTTCCCTGAATCTAAAAGGGGAAGAATAGCTTGTTTGCACCTAAACCCCTCCCAGAGAAGCGTCCTGGGCTCGATCTGCCTGCTGAGTCTCTAAGCCTCAGCGTGCAAGGCAGACCCTGATCTGGGTGCTTTCTGGGAGGTCCTGCTGAGGCTCAGCCTCTCCCAGGTGATGCTCATCTCTCCGCTAAATCTATTCCATATGTTTCAGGGTCCAGCCTTTTCAAATCTGCCTTTTGTGCTTTCACTGAGCACAAAAGGGATCCTTTGCTGGTAACTAGTCACCAGCCTCACTTGCTACATCTCCCCAGGGGGACTGCAAGCTGCCAGGGACACAGAAATTTTCCCTGAAATGCATCTTTCCTCTCCTGAGGCTTCTTGGAGCAAGTCCCAGACGCTCAGCCTGGGAGGGAAGAAGGATGCTTGCAGCACTGCGGGATGTTTTTTCCTTCCTGTAACAAAACCGCAAACACTCTCAGCTGGTAAAAAAAGAGAAATGGCCTGATCCTGACCCACCAGCTGCCAGGGTGGAGAAGGCAGGATGGAGGGATCAGAGCTGCTGGGGAGAACTACAATTCCCAGAAGGCAGCGCGAGCCAGGGACCCTTGCAGCTCCCCACCAATATAACGGTACAGAAGAAAAGCACATCAGGGAGAAATCCTCTTCCTCTCCCTCCCTGAGCTCCTGCTACCACTTTGGCGGTGGCATGAAAATCCCTCCCGGTGGTACGAGTGGAGAGCATCTCCCCTGTTTTCCCCTGTGCTCCTTCAACCTTTGCTCTTTGTCTTTGTTTCGCTTCACCCTTCCTCCGGTAGCTTTCACTGCACTGGCCACAGACTTCCTTTAGGTCAGCCCAGCTGCGCTGCAACACAACTTGCAGCCAAGTCGCGAACACTCTTGTGCCATTGAGACTGCTCCGGAGGAGAGAAATGCCAGCCTGAGATGGGAGGCCCACGCAGGTAAGATGCTTTTGGCCAACCGCCCTTGATTTGCCCGGGTAGCCCCAATAAAAGATGAAGCAACTCCTTGGGATCTGCTTCTGCCCTTGATTCAAACCCAGAGCCCGGGGGAGTGTGGAAGTAAAGGCAGGATTTGGATCTGTAGGATCTGGATATTGAAAAAAAAAAAAAAAAAAAGGAAGAAAGCAGGCAGGAACTTCTTCTTTTACCCTGATCTGAATTCAGGGGTTTGTTGCTTTTTGCCCAAACCCAGAGGCTATTGAAAGGCTGCTGGCAGTGAGCTGTTTACTCTAAGGGAGCAGCACGAGCATCCGTGGTGAGGAGAGAGGCCGCGGATGCTGCAGCGAGCCCAGCACCTGCTCCATCGGTGCTGCGGCTGAGAGCATCCCCCCGGCATCAGCCAGACCCGGCAGGAGGGTCCTTGGTGGTGGGAGGCTAAATCCACTCCCTGCTCAGGGGGCTGATGACCTTCCTTGGAAAAATATGCTATTGAACTTTTTTGAGCCCTCTTTCCAGCCTGGCCGATGCTGAGGCTTTGTCTGCTGGATTAAAACCAGTTGTAAGTGTCACAAAGCTGCTCCCCCAGCTAGGGAGGGGGTCTGGACCCCCAGAGTCTCCCCTCCACTAGCAAACAGTAGACCCAG
>VZTO01005425.1:0-25577 GCA_013400615.1 Syrrhaptes paradoxus | reverse complement strand
ATTTGTGTGGTTTCTTCCTTCTCTGGACTGGGATACAAGCTGGTGTGTAGGAGCACCTTTACAGTGGTGCTGCTGCCTCCTACTGCTGGTTTATACTGGGGTAGGAAATACATCAGCAGACTTTCACCAAGGCACATACAGTATGTGAATTTTCTCACCAGATCTGAACTCCAAGGACACTCTAACCCTGAACTTCCTTGTGTGAGCTGAACCAGGCACCTCACCATCTCCTGCCTCAGTTTCCCTGAATCCAAGAGGGGGAGAATAGCTTGTTTGCACCTAAACCCCTCCCAGAGAAGCGTCCTGGGCTCGATCTGCCTGCTGAGTCTCTAAGCCTCAGCGTGCAAGGCAGACCCTGATCTGGGTGCTTTCTGGGAGGTCCTGCTGAGGCTCAGCCTCTCCCAGGTGATGCTCATCTCTCCGCTAAATCTATTCCATATGTTTCAGGGTCCAGCCTTTTCAAATCTGCCTTTTGTGCTTTCACTGAGCACAAAAGGGATCCTTTGCTGGTAACTAGTCACCAGCCTCACTTGCTACATCTCCCCAGGGGGACTGCAAGCTGCCAGGGACACAGAAATTTTCCCTGAAATGCATCTTTCCTCTCCTGAGGCTTCTTGGAGCAAGTCCCAGACGCTCAGCCTGGGAGGGAAGAAGGATGCTTGCAGCACTGCGGGATGTTTTTTCCTTCCTGTAACAAAACCGCAAACACTCTCTGCTGGTAAAAAAAGAGAAATGGCCTGATCCTGACCCACCAGCTGCCAGGGTGGAGAAGGCAGGATGGAGGGATCAGAGCTGCTGGGGAGAACTACAATTCCCAGAAGGCAGCGCGAGCCAGGGACCCTTGCAGCTCCCCACCAATATAACGGTACAGAAGAAAAGCACATCAGGGAGAAATCCTCTTCCTCTCCCTCCCTGAGCTCCTGCTACCACTTTGGCGGTGGCATGAAAATCCCTCCCGGTGGTACGAGTGGAGAGCATCTCCCCTGTTTTCCCCTGTGCTCCTTCAACCTTTGCTCTTTGTCTTTGTTTCGCTTCACCCTTCCTCCGGTAGCTCTCACTGCACTGGCCACAGACTTCCTTTAGGTCAGCCCAGCTGCGCTGCAACACAACTTGCAGCCAAGTCGCGAACACTCTTGTGCCATTGAGACTGCTCCGGAGGAGAGAAATGCCAGCCTGAGATGGGAGGCCCACGCAGGTAAGATGCTTTTGGCCAACCGCCCTTGATTTGCCCGGGTAGCCCCAATAAAAGATGAAGCAACTCCTTGGGATCTGCTTCTGCCCTTGATTCAAACCCAGAGCCCGGGGGAGTGTGGAAGTAAAGGCAGGATTTGGATCTGTAGGATCTGGATATTGAAAAAAAAAAAAAAAAAAAAAAGGAAGAAAGCAGGCAGGAACTTCTTCTTTTACCCTGATCTGAATTCAGGGGTTTGTTGCTTTTTGCCCAAACCCAGAGGCTATTGAAAGGCTGCTGTCTATGAGCTGTTTACTCTAAGGGAGCAGCACGAGCATCCGTGGCGAGGAGAGAGGCTGTGGATGCTGCAGCGAGCCCAGCACCTGCTCCATCGGTGCTGCGGCTGAGAGCATCCCCCCGGCATCAGCCAGACCCGGCAGGAGGGTCCTTGGTGGTGGGAGGCTAAATCCACTCCCTGCTCAGGGGGCTGATGACCTTCCTTGGAAAAATATGCTATTGAACTTTTTTGAGCCCTCTTTCCAGCCTGGCCGATGCTGAGGCTTTGTCTGCTGGATTAAAACCAGTTGTAAGTGTCACAAAGCTGCTCCCCCAGCTAGGGAGGGGGTCTGGACCCCCAGAGTCTCCCCTCCACTAGCAAACAGTAGACCCAGATGCTGCTCCAAGCATGTGTTTTGTGTCTCCTGGCTCAGTATGACTTTGTAGGTAGTTGGGTTTTGTTTTTTTATTTTTAGTTGGGGATTTTTTTGTTTGTTTTGGTTTTTGGTTTTTGTTTGTTTGTTTTCCTGTGGTTCCTCTGTGCCAGGACAGAGAACTCAGCTTGGAGAGGAGCACTGTTGTGTGCACCTACTGGTCCTGATCCCTAGTGATCCAGATGGGTTAGCTGAAGGAGAAAAAAAAAAAAAAAAGTGGTGTGACTAAATCTGAAGTAACTTTCCCCATTACAACTGTGCTCTGAAATGTGAAACAGCTGCCTGCTTCGTTTACTGCTCAGACCTTCCTCCTCTGAGGAGCATGTAGCTGCAAACTCTGCATCACAGTTGTGCTTGGATGTTTATGCTCCAAATCTTTCATCACCCCCCTCCCCAGTCCCCTACACCTTGGTGACAGGCTCCCCAGGGACTCATCATCACAGCCACAGCCTTCCCCGCAATCCAGACCTCCCGGGACAGATTTCACTGACAACCCCTGTCCTTGCTGGCAGCCTGCCCCATAACTGGTGATTTTGGCAGCCTCACCTTCAGCCACCAGTGCCATCAGGAAAAGTTGCTCAGCCACATACACTTTTGCTGAGTCATCTCCAGAATCACTGCCTGCCACCCCTCAGTCTTTCTGGTTCTTTTCTCTCCTGCAATTCAGAGTCTTGATAGGAGATGTTCCTCACATCTCTGTTGGCCTTGATTTTTTTCTTTTTTTTTCCTAATGGAGATACATAGGACACAGACCCTACTGTTGATTGAACCCTCTTGAAAAGGATAAAGTCACTGAAGGTTTCCATATCTCACTTTTTCAGCTGCCCACTGAGGTCACCACTGACACGTCTCCCCCGGTACGTGGAGCTCTCCCAGCACAAAGCAGAGCACCCCAGTTTTTCAAGTGGTGCCAAGTTTAGTTTTCTCCTAGTTTTGGAGGATTTTGGTTGTTGCACAGTTACTCATCCAGAATTGATCTAACTACAGCAATTACTTCAAATTGCATTAATTAATTAATTTAATTAATTAATTTACTTACAAATCTTCTTTGTCAAAGGACAGAGAACTATGCTGAGAGTAGATCATTAGTGCAGCAATAGTAGAGTCAAAACCTCAATGTTGTTGCAGCAGCGAGTGCCTCGCAGATCCCCACATTGCCAGAGGAAACTAGTCTGTTCCTGCTCTCTGCTGGAGTCCAGATGAGCCTGTGGCTTTGGAAGTCTCAGGTTCAGTCTCCCATGGAGCAGCCAAGGTGCCACCTGTCATGTTTACACAGAGAACACAGCATGTAGAGACAAAATAATGACTTAATAATTTTCCCTTTCTTTTTTCATTCCAGCAAGCTGAGTCTCCTGGAATGCCAGGGAAGCCTCTTCAGGAGACCAGAGGCAGCAGGAGATGGAGTTACAAGCATTGCATCTGCAAGCTGAGGTGGAAGGAGGCTGAAAAATGAGGAAGACCCTACAATCCTTGTTGGCCCAGAGCTGGCATGCAGCAGCAGCATCCTTTCCCTTATGGGGAACAAAGTACATCCATTAAAGTCCACTTTCATGTGTGCGTCCTGATGGTTTTTGTACCCTTCCAGACAGTCCATCCCTATAGCTTCGTGGCTTTTTTGTACCTGTCAGCTGCTTGGCAGCCTCATCTCGCACCACCGGGTGCAGGGCGCTGCCACCATGAAGGACTTGGTCAAGCGCACGGTGCTGAAGACACACCTGTGCCAGGAATGTGGCAAATCCTTCAGCAAGAAGGGAAACTTGAAGAGACACCAGCGGATCCACACGGCAGAGGAGCTCTTCACTTGTGGAGAGTGTAGGAGGCGCTTCACCACCCGGGGCCACCTCACAACCCACCAGAGCATCCACACGGGAGAGAAACCCTTCTGCTGTGGGGAGTGCGGGCGCTGCTTCCGCCTGGAGATCTGCCTGGCCGCCCACCAGAAGACCCACGCCAAGGGCGGGCCCTACCTCTGTGCCCGCTGCGGCAAGAGCCTCAGCACCAAGATCTACTTCAACATCCACATGCGTACGCACACGGAGAAGAGGCCGTTCGCTTGTGCCGAGTGTGGGAAGAGCTTTGTGAAGATGGGGACCCTCATTGCCCACAGGGAGATCCACAAGAGGGAGAAGCCCTTCAAATGCCCCGACTGCAGTAGGTGCTTTGGGCAAAGTGCCACGCTGGTGGCCCACCAGAAGATACACCTCCGTGGGGGACCTTTCATTTGCACCGAGTGTGGGAAGAGCTTGAGCACCAAGCAGTATTTTAACGTCCACCAGAGGAACCATGCTAAGCAAAAGCTGCTGAAAGGACACATCAATGGTGTGTCTCTCCAGGCCATTCAGATTAAAGAGGAGCCTGATTTTGCCTTCAGGTCAGAGGAGAATATGTTGGAGGATATGTCCCATGAAGGAGATGTAGCCCAGGGGTGTAGCATACCTAGAAACCCATCTAATCCAAAAAGCACTCCTTGGAAAATCCAGATGAAGGAGGAACCAGCCCCACCCACTGATGACACAGCAAACACTACTGCAATAGCCTGCCAGAAACTTTACATCAAGGAAGAGCCACCAGAAAACCCAGACTATGGGAAGCTCTTTGATCCAAAGATCCCACTGATGGTTTTACAGGGGATACAGCTTAAAAAGGAAGAAGGTGCTGACAGGCAGCATGAACAGGAAATCAGTAACTGGGTATTCCACGTAAAGGAAGAACGACAGGAAAGCATTGAGTTTGGGATGCATTATGAGCAGAAGCCAAATCTCAGTTCTATCCAGAGAATCCAGATTAAAGAGGAACCTGGTGTGGAGGCCAACCTCCAGGAGAGCCAGAGCCCAAAGAGGAAGCAGAAGAAATGCTATCAGCCCACCAAAGAGGAGATGGCGGAGAACTGGGAGAAATCCACCTCCAAGAAAGCTCTGTCAGCAAAAGGAGCTCCCAAGAGTGAGCGGATATTCCCCTGTCCTGAGTGTGGGAAGACTTTCAGTCATAAATCCAACCTGACCAGACACAGGAAGATTCACACGAGCGAGGGGCCGTACAAGTGCAGCGAGTGCGGGGAGAGCTTCCGCATGAACCGCAAGCTGATCCGCCACCAGCGAGTCCACATGAGCGAGCCCTTCAAATGCACCGAGTGTGGGAAGAGCTTCACCCAGCGATCCAATCTGGTTCGGCATCAGAGGATTCACACCAAGGAGGAGCCCTACCAGTGCCCTGAGTGCGAGAAGACCTTCAACCAGAAGGCCAACCTCTTCCGTCACCAAACAATCCACGTCCGCATGGGGCCTTGCAAGTGCACCAAGTGTGGGAAATGCTTCCCCCATAAGCGCCACCTGATTAAACACCAGCTGCTCCACTCTCGAGGTGGGACCTACAAGTGTGGGGTCTGTGGGAAGCTCTACCGGCTAAAGAGGTACCTGAGGAGGCACCAGAAAATCCACGCACGGGAGGGAACTGCTCCCTGCACAAAAGTGGGGGAGGCCATGAGGACTGGCGGTGGACCCCACCATGCTGAACAGCGAGCACTGGGCCCCGTGAAAAGCAAAGAGGAGAGCTGAGCTGGTGTGGTGCTGGCTCCTGGGCAAAAGTCCTTTGGGAAAGGGGAGGGACGGAGACGAACTCTACTCTCCCTATGTGTGCAGTATCTAACTGTGGGGAGGTCAACCTGAGGGAACAGTGAGGTTGAGGGGACAGTCATCTGCAGCTTTTCTGAGGACAACCCTTGGGCTATAATTTTCTCACAGCTGTGGGATGGGGCTGGAGAGCCAAGCCTCTTCAGAGCACTTGAGGTGGAGGGATAAGAGCTTGGCATCCTTCGTAATGGCATGCTTGTGCCTCTTGTGGATGCCAAAATTGTCTTGTGTGGGGAATACATAGCCAGGGGGACCAGGCAGGATTTATTTTTATTACATTCCTGTGTTTCTGAGAAAGCTGAAGGGAACCTCTCCCATCTCAGTAAGGGTGTATAGCAAGGGCCAACTCTCTTCTCCCTCACGTAGCTCTGATTCACACCTTGATCCCTCTGGGCAGATGGACCCTGGTCAACTGATGGTGCAGATTTGAGAGAAACTACTGCCAGCCAGACCAGGGCTTTAAGCCTTAATCACCCAAACCAGGCTCACAGATTGGCTTAAACCAGGTCCCTAAAATAAGTTATGCAAAATCAGTGGTTGTTTTTCCAAAGATAGCCCAGAGGCCAGCAGATTGTATTCTGGTTTGTGCCCTCACAATCCCTCTACATGGATGTAAATGAGACTGGCTTTTCTTAGCATTGAGTTTTACGTTGCTGATGAGCAGGTGGCTCTGCCACCGCAAGTCCCAGAGGCATCAGTGACTTCACCAGCTCGAGCAGCAACAGTGCTGGTTCTCAGCCAGCTGCTTCCCTACCTGTTACTGTGGAGCTCTTGGTAGGATACTGACTTTATTTGGCATGATTTAGGGAATTCAAACCAAGCAGCAGGAATAGTTGAGAAAATCTTCAGACTTCATGGACTAGAGAACTGGAAACTATTTCCCCATTGGAATATTTTCCCTTCCTCTCCCTGGTGTAAAGGAGACTGTGCAGATACTCAAACGCATGGACAGTTCAGCAGTCTTTATTGCTCACTGCTAATAACTCTGTTGGAGTGTTCCCTAGTCAGATGGCTATTTGTGTCTTGAAAGTCCCTGGTGAAATAAAATCCACAGTCCCCTGAGCCCCCCCCCAAGATTTCTCTGCAGCACAGCGACGTGCACACCTGGGCATTGCTGAGCAAAGACACACATTGGGGTTTGTTGTGTTGCTGTACTATGTGGAGTCCAAGAGGCAAGTGCAAAAGTGTCCCATGGTGAAATGGTAGCTCTAATTCCCTGGTTTTGTAGAAGAAAAGAAGCCCCATCCCCAAGGCACACCCCACCTCCTTCTCCCAGGACATGTTGCAGATGGCATCTTCTTAGAGGCAGAGCCAAGTTGCTTGTTGTCTGCACTGGCTACTCGGGAGATCTGCCTCTCTAGGCAGGGAAACTGAGGCACAGAGCGAAGGAAAGGAACAGGACAAGCTGTTCTTGAGCTTTGTCTTTACCAGCTACTTGGACAACATTGTGTTGAGGTGCTTTGTTGCAATGACTCATGCACAACACTGAGTACAGCTGCCAAACCCCAAAAGCACAGGGTAATTTTGGTGTTCAGTCAGGCTTAGTCAGTACAGTAAGCCCAGGACATGATTCCAAACAGCAAAGCTCTGACAGCCTCTGAAGGAGCCTACCTCAGCCCCTTGTCTGTACACCGTAGCCAAACTGGTTGGTGTGAAGCTTTCCCTCAAACCCCTCTGATGTGGTGGAGATTCATTTCTGGGACAGAAAAGGAAGACACAAAGGGAAAACCAACAAGTTTTGGAGGTTCTAGGGGAGACTAAGGATCACCCTTGTTAGAAATATGGGTCTGGGCCATATGGTGGGTAGATGCTTCACTGCAGGGCTGGGAAACAATGTTCCTTGGGAAGAATGTGGCTGAGACAAACTAGCAAAGCAAAACAGCCTCTCTTAGGCTTGCTGAGGGACAGAGGTACAGCTCTTTGGTGGGGAGAAAATAATCACCAGAGGGCTGGCATTTATTTCCTTTTCATTAGCCTAGTGTAGGGCTGTAGAGATTTTTACCTGGAAGAGGAACCAGTATGAGAGGTTTGCCAGTTGTGTTGTTGTGCCCCTGCACATAGAAAGGGCAATGGGTCAATGTCAGGAGCTTTCCTGGAGGTTCCTGGGTCTTCCACCGTTGACCATGGCCAGTGTGGGTGTCCTAGCTTCTGGAGAAAATCAGGTCTGACACTTTGTGATATCTCGTAAATAAAGTAAATATTTAAAGAAAAAAATGAAACAAAGTAAGCCTCTTTTCTGTTTTATGGTTTGGATTTTGGGGTTCAGAGAGACTGAACTGATGCCCTAAGTATGGGTGTTTTCATCCGTGGGCTAAACTCCATCCTTGGTGTCCCACCTGTGAGAGCACAACACTTGAAGGGCAAAGGGAGTCTTCCTTGGGTACCACCAGGATCTGCCTGGGACATTACACTGTGACTTTCTCCAGGACAACTCCAAAGAGATGCCTTGCAGATAGTTTGGGCTTCCGGCTCTGGTGTCTGCTGCTTGCAGTTGTGTTGAGTTTGGATCGGGACCATGGAATAATCTCAGTTCCATGAGAAAAAAATACATTTATCTGGGGACTGAACAAAGCCAGATCCTCACCCTTCAGTAGCAAAATGGCCTTCACCTTTTTCTCTCCCTAAACCAATTAAAATGGCTCCCAGGTAATAATAAAGTGCTTAAAATCCAAATCACCAACTCATTCTCCACTGCATGGATTTCATGCAGAAAACCACACCTGTAAGCATTCACCTGACAGTTCCAGTCACCAAGTGAACAGGGTGCCCACAAGGTCTGGTTTTGCCTTCGGGTCTGTACAGTAAATTCAGAGTGGTCAACCTGAAACCGATGGGAGTTAAAGTAAAACTTATGTTAACAGATACCGAAGCTCTGATGACTTTTAAAGAGAATCTTCTGGTCTTGTACAGTGGGTCAGGTAGGGCTTGTCTTGAGACAATTGCTGCCCTATTTCTAGCCATGCACATGGATCCTGTGGATTTCAGGAGGAATTTGGCTGTGGGACTTTTTAAAATCACCTCGTTGACTCATCGACTATCTGTGTGTATCATCTCAGCACCAGTCCTGTCTCCAGCATTCAGCGTGGCCTGGCTGGAGGAGAGATGGAGACAGGCTGTGTTGGGGAGCACTTGAACTAAAGCGCGTGTTTCGTGCCTCGATGGGATGCGTGGAGCTGATTGGTGCTCAGTATGTTCTGGTATGGTGGGAATGAGAGGGTCTTTGGGGCCAGAGCAAACAACTGCTCCAACATAAGTGCCCTGAGATGTTTACTTGCTCTTTGAGAAAATGATGGTTCCCATGAGAACTTTGAGAATCCCAGGCTGCAGGGAGCCTGGGGTCCCCTCAGAAGGGGAGTGGGGAGAGGAAAAAGACCAGGGCGAAAACTGGGTGAGCAACAGGATGCTCAGTATCACATACTTCCACACATGCTTTATCTGTTCACTTTTGACTCACAGCCTCCATGGGGAATGAGTATTTACTTCCCATCACCACCTTACCTACCTCTCATCCCATCCAGGGCCAAAGTGAGGCCACCAGGCAGCACCACACAGGGCCAGGTGATCAAGCTGAACTGCCTGTCACCAAGACACACTTGGAACCACGGCCACCATCTCCTGACCCAAAGCACAATCCCTCCCTCAAAAGTGATTTCTTGTGCTGGAACAAAGCAAAGGTGAGAGGTCTGCACCAAACGACCAAAGCTTCTGAGTAGTCCCCACCTGTGGATTTTCTGAACAAAGTCATAGAAAAATCTGTGATCTCCTTTTCCAGGGTCAGCATCAGCCTGAAAAGAAGAGCAGCCCCTGCAGTGGGGTGGGGGAGATGGGCAGTCCTGGCCTGTGGCTCTCTGATAATTGCACAAGCAGTAATTACAGGACGTCGCTATCCTTTGTAAAAGGACTGCTGCCCCACAGGGGACATTGCAGAGCCCTGCTGTTCACTCTTTTTTTGCACCCCAAGCTGACTTCTGTCTCTTCTTGCTTCTGTCTGGCTTTGTCCCTGGGGAGCTGCTGTTTCAAAGACACTGACCTCCTCCAAGTCGCTGCAAACCAAAGGCAGAAGTAGGAAGCAGAGATCTGGAGATCCTTCCCTACCAAGTCACGAGATTGTCTCCTTTTTCACTGTCTGAAAAAATAGGATAAGAAATAAAATACAGACTGTTCTCATTTCTACATATGTGATTGTCTTTGAGGAGCAAAACAGACTGAAAGGTGAGGGTCTGAACACAGGACAGCTTCTGCTAGGAGAGTAACAGGGTTTTGAAGTCGTGTAGGAACAAGCCGTCGTTATACCTGTGCTGAAGTTCACCCACCCTTAGACACGTCTGCAGAGCAGAAACCCAGTCCCTGAAGAAGAACTGGGAACAGCACCAGTGTGAGCTCACTCTGGGGGGACAGCACCTAAGAGACAAAAGTAAATGTTGATCTTGTGAACTACAAGCTAAGCAGCCCCGAAAAACAGTTATTCCTAGTCAATGCCTGGGACAGAGTTCACTTTCATCACAACAGCCAGTGTGAGGCTGCGTTTGGGTTTGTGCTGAGGAGAAGCTGATCACATACTGATGGTTATAGTTGTTGCCAGGACAGTCAAGGACTTTTCAGCTTCTCTGCTGTGCCCGTGTCTGCAGGGGCAGGAGAAGCTGGGAGGGAGCACAGCCCCAGTTACTAGCCTAGGATTTGACCTTAGGTTTAGGACTGAGACCCAAACTGGCCAATGGTCTGTTCCATATCATGCATGGCATGCCCAGTATATAAATAAGGACCTCTCCAGAAGTGTCTCTCTTTCCAGGTCATCTGTCTCTGGGTGGTCCCTCTCCCAGAGTCATCTCCCTCTGTGTATCACTCATTTGTATATTTGTATATATTACCAAACACAGCCTCACACCAGCTACTGGGAAGAAAATTAACTCTGTCCGAGCTGAAACCAGGACACACCCTGGGTGGGGCTGGGGGTTAGCAGGGGCTGTTCCCACCACGGGTGCAGATGAGCCTCCCCACTCTGGCCCTATGGGCTGCATTGTCACATAGGACCCCTCCACCCCAGCCTGGTGACACAGAAGCCACCTCCAAGGCCACCTGGCCAAGCCAACTTGCTGTTCAGAGTAGTTTTGGGGAAGAAGAAGGAAGGGCTTTGCTGGACAATCACTTGAAGTGCCACTTCAGACTTGCCAGGGGGAGTTCGGCTGCGTTTGCATCCTGGATGTTACTGCCAGAGTTTGCTTCAGCAACAGCAAGAAGGGGGTTCACCACCCCCTCCCCAGAGGATCACCCTCGACCCTCCCTCTCCCTCCTTAGCTCCAGTTTTTGCCTTTGGGGCTGCACAAAGGTGGCAAGACACAGAGCTGTGTCCATACAATGCTAAATTCAGTACATGCATGTGTTGTTGGTGCTCAAGCAGTACCCCTGTTAAAATCACCCGCTGTGAAACGATGCCCTTTCCTCTGTGCTTTCAGCAGCACTCCCTGTTCCTGGATCCAGTGTGCGCCCTACGCCCCCAGCACAGCCCCTGCCACTCTCCGTCCCGGACATTAAATTAATATCCTGCCATTAACTATGGCAAAGAGCTACGATGCCACGAAGCACTGGCAGGAGCCAAAGGAAAGCTCGATACACCACTATTAGCTCACAGAAACTGGGCCAGGCTGTCTTTGAACCCCACGTGGACACCTAATAAGCCAAATGAATAGTTACACAAAATTAAAGACCACTTTCCTTTTGTTCTTTTTTTTTTTTTCTCCAGTAGATCTGTTTGATTTTGAAGATTTCCTTCAGCATTCCCGTTGTTTTAATCAGCTTTTTTTTCCCCTGCATTTGTTCCGCTGGCGGTAAATTCATCAGCCCTAAATAGGTAGACTGCTAGACCATGATAATGGTACACCAAACCATTACATGAAAAGCAGGGAATTAAACCATTCACTTGAAAACAGGCCAGTGCTGTTTCCTGAAAGCTTTGTATCCTTTCAGGCTTGCTTTTGTGTGTGTGTGTGTAAGATGTTCTTGCTCCAGTAATCTTTGCACAGCTCTGCCCTATTTCTGAAGCTAAAGAGCCAGCGAGCCGGTGTGCCCGCTCAGCCCTTGCCCCCGCCTTGTACCTTGTTTGGGGATTTTCTCTCAGGAATTAAATGACAGCGAGGAATAAATTATCCAGCTCCCCTTTTCTAACTGATCCCGGTTTCTTTAACTCGCATTATGTCTTGCTAATAATCCCGCTGCACATAAATAAAGCGGAGCTGGGGATGATCAGAAAGCGGCTCCGTACCCCATGTGGCAAAACTTGTGCCCTGATTAGCTGACCACTTTCCAACCGGGGGGATTATGAGTGATGAGGAACAGACCATGTTACTGGAGCGTGGATACAAGAAGAAAAGGCTTTGCCTGAGCATCTTTTGAATAAGACCCTCGAGGACACACAGCAGAGCATGAGCATGGGGTTGGACTCCTCTCTGGGGACAGGAGCAGCTCCATGTTCATGAGCTGTGGTTGGGCAGTTCTCCATTGGCTTCCTAGAAAAATTTAACTGCTGTGGGGTGAATGAAGGTGAATTTGTAGTCTAACAAAGTGTCTCACCTGCAAATCATCCCAATGTCAAGCAAGAAAATAAAACAAAAAGAGAATAGATCTGTTTTTCCCTAGCGGCTGTGGGCCCACCATGCTCTGGGGATGGCTTTGTCTCACCTCTACAGCACAGATATAAACATCTGAGCCAGTCATCCCCTATTTAAAATCAAAGGAGAGAAAGAAAGATCTGGAGGAAACGATTTTTCTGCCCTATTTAGATGTCCACTCTGGGATGAGACTCCAGGACTTCATTGACTCCACTGGCTACACCTCCACGGGCTGCAAAGGGATGCCGGGCGCGGGAGGAGACGTCCCCATCGGTTCCTGGTGGGTTTTGCCCACAGCAGCCAAACTGTTCAGGAAAAGAGAAGGGGCTGTAGGGATGGTCTGCAGTGGCCAGCAGTTATTAGATATAATTGGCACACAAAGTCAGCGCTGTAGACGCCTGTGATGCAAAAACACCCCAGCCCTTAACAACCTGTTGGCCGTGCTGCGCCGTGCTGATGGAGCTCTGCCTGAAAACGGTCCCTGCGGCGTGTGGCTTCCCAAGGGAGTGAACTGGTACAGAGAGAGGTGTGGAAAGGCCAGTATAACCCACACAAACGAAGATAATTCTTTCCCAGGTATATTTTTTATGACTTTGTTTTTATTTACTGGTAGGCAGCAGGGAGCCGTGCAGGAGATGGAGGAACTAGCAGGAGTTGTGGACACCCACTGAAATATTTACATATGATCCAAAGTTATTTGCTGTTCATCTCTATGTTTATTTTTACAAAACAAAATAAATTACATTTTGCAATTGCCCTTCTTTTTAGTATCAGCATAACTCTTGCTGCATAGGATCATCTAGGAAAGGGTTTCACCTCTTTCCCCTAGATTTTTTCTGTATTTTTGCTGATTTTCAGGTGGTTTGCCTCTATAATAAAAAACTTTATTGAACAGAGCCGTGCTTCAGTGCTGTTGAATTTAAGTCATCCCAAACGGGATGGAGGTGGGGAGGTGAGAGCTTGGGACAGAAACATCCACCTGGGACCAGGACACCAGCATCTTTATCTCAGTTCAGTCCTCCATCCCATGGCAGGTCTGAACAGGGGATTGTGTGAGACTGAGGTTTCACTATAGGGACCACTGAGAAGGGATTTAACTAAGTCTCTGTATAAACATTTGGAAAAGCACGTGCAAGGTCCTCACTCATCTTCCCTCCCTGGAGGGGTTCAAGGCCAGGCTGGATGAGGCTTTGAGCAACCTGGGCTAGTGGGAGGTGTCCCTGCCCATGGCAGGGGGTTGGAACTCGATGATTTCTAAGGTCCTTTCCAACCCAAACCATTCTGTGATTCTGTGATCTTGATGTAAATCAGTCTGTAAAAATCAGCCATTAACAGAGGCAAAACACAGGTGAGAACTGTGACTAATGAGAAATATTGTCTCCAAGTGCCTGGCGGATCCTGGCTGTCTCCTCCTGAGACCATTACTGCTTGTTGGTGATCATCGTTTACAAACAGGAGCTCATCAAGGGGCAATGAACAGGACGGGAGACAAGAGCAAGGTCTTTCTTGCTCACATTCACACCTTGCAGCGTGAGCATCCTAAAGCCACGCTTCCACATTGTTTAACAAATACTCTCCCGGTGCATTCAGCTAAGATGCTGGTCCCTTCCCATGGTTTTCCCCAAACCTTAGTTTTTCTTTGTGGTTTGTGATGGCACCTGGGCTGCACATTTGGGGACCGCTCTGAGCCAGACGTGTATCGCAGGCCATGCGGTGACACAACGGGAGATTTTTTTTTCTGTGTGCCTTTACTATTTTCTGAGCAATTCTCACCAACCAGGTGAATTGCCGGATCCTCCAGCCTCCATCAATCCCCATTTCTGTTTGCACCAAACAGCAGACTTGCTCCTTCCCTCCTGCAGAGGGACATTTGTTATTCAGAACAAAATATGATGTTGCCGTGTTATTTAATCAAGTCAAAATTCATAGGCAGCATCTGTGCAGAAGATAAAATGTTTCGGGACAGTTTAGTCCTTTTCTTATCTGCGTGATTACGGTTATGTAAAGACTTTTCTTTCAAACATGGAGATGGAGTTTCATAAGCGAGGGACCGAAAATAGTGCCAAGTAGCCAACCATCTCCTCTTGATCACACTGGATTAGTACAATTAATCTGTTGGTATTAGTGACCAGCAGGGTTTTTGCCTGGAGGATATAATATATATTTATTATTTCATATCTGATTTCCCCCAAGAGGCAGAAAATTTAATCGTGGGGCTTTTCGTTGCATCATTACATTTTTGCAAATGGGGTTGTGGGATTTGGAAAATTACCCAGGGGCTCCTGACCAGAGAGGGGACAGTTAGCAAAGGGGGAAAAAGAGCTCTGCTCATTTTTTATGTCTTCTGAGAACGATGCAATTGGGAATGGCTGGCTGGCTGGGTGCAAAATGGTGCGGGACCTCAGCCAGGACCTGCGGGGGTTAGTGGGAGGGTAGCAAATATCCACCAGTATCACCAGCCCTAAAGGCACTGTCCAGACATACCTGCTATTGCTGCCTAACATGGGACAAAACCAAAGCTCAGAAATCTGGAATTATTATTGGGGGAGAATCAGGAATCCTTATTCTTGGGCTCCTGTTCAGTTGCTGTAACAACACATCTCACATAAATACCCCTTGAAGAAAGAGCAGAGCTTTGCTCTGTTCCCAAACTGAAAACCAAAAAGGAAAGTCCCTGACAAGCTTCCTTAGCTTTGGGTTTTGGGAAACAGGTGCTGAGGGTTTCTCACTTTTCTTGCTGCGAAGCAGCTGCACTTCTCATCAATTTATAAATGGAGATGTAGAGCCTGGTGTGAAGCAGTGCCTGTTTAACCCGATTACAGATCAATTGGCTTAAACACAGCTCTTAGCACGGTGCCAGTTAAAGGCTGGCACAGATGGATGTAGCTGGTGTGGGCTGGTTTGTGTGCTGGCTGCTGGGAAAACAACTGCTTACGGCTCTGCTTCTGCCTGTACCTCTCGGTCTTCACAGAGCAGCCAACAGCCCCCAGAAGATACAAAGAGAGGAAGAAGAGCAAAAATACACCCTGATCTTTCTTCCAAGTAGCTATTTCGAAGCTATCACCTGCTAATTTTATTGATGATTCACCAGTTCTTGTATTAGGAGAGAAAACAAACCTTTCTTTTCTACTCCTCTTCCTCACACACTTCCTAAAAGCAGGGCTGACCCTAAGTCCTGCCTGAATCCAGAGCCACCGTCCCGGCGACACAAGCTGAGATATTACTTAGAAAAGACCGATGAGTTCTGTCAGCGCTTTTCATTTTTCACAGCTTTAGGAAATGAATGAGCAACGCTCTCCCATCCCCTTGCAGGGCAGAGAGCTGCAGATGAGGGCAGGGAGAGGAGTGTTACATGATCGGCTGGGATGGGAACATGGAAATGAGCGTGGCAGAGCGGCGCGGAGCTGGATGGAGGTTCAGCTGCCCCGGCTTATACATACTAAACTCTGCCTCGCTGGCGCAGAAGGTGATTTGCAGGTCACAGCAAAGATAGGAATCGGAAAGGCTGAATTTCCAAAGTACATCTGTTGGATCTTTGTTAGGACAAGCCCATCACCTTCAGGTTTTTGTTTATCAGGGGGATTTTTGCAACACACAGGCTAGGCAGGGTTCACACCGCTTCCTTCAGGTGTTGGCTGTGCCCCCCCCCCCTTCATCGGCCAAGTAAAACCCGTGTTTTTGTGGTGCCTGTTCACAACACCCACTTAAGACCGAGACTGGAGCCCCCCAGACTCCACTGATCACAGCAGTTGCCCAGGAGGCTACAGCCATCCACGCTGTAAACAATCACATTCAGTCAGATGGACCCCCCCCAGCTCCGCAAGCTCTTGGCAGGGGGATCGAAATGTCACTCTTACACCCCAGCTGTGTGCTCCCCTGAAGACAAAGTGCTATGAATTACATTTCTAAAACTTGGGATTATGGTCTCACTTGCATTAAAATTCTGGTTGCAACAGCATTTTGAGCCATTGAATTAACAAAAGGGCGTTAGAGCAACGCAGTGCTGGAGGTCCAGGCTGCAGCACAACTGAAACACCCAGGAAAAAAAGAAAAAAAGAAAACACAACACGGTTTCAGTGTCTAAATAACTTCCTTGCTCTTGCTATTTTCTGCCTGACAGCTCCCTCTTCTGGGAAGCGGGTGCTGCTGGCTGAAGGGTGCACAAGGATGCACCCTGCTCAGCACCCATCAGCTCCCAGCAAGCCAAGGGCAGAGCCCTCCGGGGTCAGTTTAAGCACAGTGGCATTAGACAGGCTCTTCTGAGCTATTTTTTTTCCCCCAGTTCCTTCTGAGGGAGTTTGAAGATCGCTGCATGATCCAGTGTTGGTCTCTGTCACAGCACCCAGATATTTGGTACCCACCAGCTGAGGGGTGCAGCTCCCAGCAGCCAGGAATCAGCAGATACTGGTAAAACCTGGCAAATTGCTGCTTTGCGTTGCTGGAGCAGCAGGTAAAATCTGCACCATCCTCATTTTGAATTAAATCTGTCCTTAGACATGTCCCAGCTTTTTTTTTCTCCTCAAAAGGCATCTTTTTGCAAACAAACCCTGCCAAGCAAGAGCAGGAACTGGAACAGGATTTTCCAACCCTCTCTGTTCTCCTGCGTGAAAATGCTCCAAATTCTGCAGAAACGGTTATTGAACACCTGCAGCCAAAAGAAAGCACGGAACCATCTCAGGTATCTGACTGAAGCACTGCACCAGGGCAAAAGGACTGACACCTTGATCACCCCTTCATAAGCACGAGGCCAAGCAACGAGTACCGACTTGCACAAGAGTCCACGGTGATCTGAACCCAGACAGAAGGGCGTACAGTCCTGTGAAGGGCTGTAATAAACTTGTAACACCCTCAGCCATAAGCAGAAGGGGGAAAAAAAAGAAAAATACATTTCTGAAGAAAGTACAAGGGTGCACGAACACAGAGAAGCAGGCATGGATAACGGCGTTTTTATTCATAACACCTTTAACTTGGATTGCAATTATTTCAGTTTTTAAAGTTGAATTCGGGCAGCAATTGAGGAAAAATAAAACAAAACAAATAGTCCCTGTGTGCACAAACAATGCAGCTTTGAATAATACATGATAAGTTTATTTCATATTAACATGAACAGTAAAAAGTGGACATTTGATGGGATTTTACTTCAGGTCCTTTTCTTTATTCCTCTATTGTGTCCTTTTTGCCAGTCTCTTGTCCCTCAAATTGTGGATACTTTGCCTCGACATCAGCCCAGGTTAGATAACCGTTCGCCAGGTCACGAATGATGGCAGGAAGTTCAGAGATCTGCAGACAAAGTCACAAAGGCATATGAAACACAAAACCATCAGAATCAAGTTGCTCTGTTGGATAGTTGGAGAACACGGGTAATTTTTACATCAGCAACAGAACAGGTGCAAGATATCTTCCTGCAAGATCATTTTCGTGAAGAAAAACACATTAACCAGGACATCTGCATGTCAGTAGGCTGCTCATTTATTCAGGGTGACCCATGAGGGAAATGAAACTGTCACTGTGGTGGACCACAGCAAGGTTCATCCCTGGTGGTGTTATTTTACAGTTTTGGAAAGGAAAGAAAATAATGTACACATCCAAAAGATGTTGTAAACCAGGACTTAGCCAGGCCCTATTTGCTGTAAGACCAGCATAAAAACAGCTGCCAAGTGCCTTTTCTTGTGTCCTCACAGCACAAGTTCATGGTGAGAAGGATCAGCTAGGGAAACTAGAAAATTTGCAGAAATTGATGGTGTCTCATCTTTGCTGCTCAGCCATGAGAGGTCATCCAGGTGATGGAGAGATGGATGGGTGCCCTGCGGAGCTGGCACTGCCTGTGACACCGAACCAAACCCCCAGCCAGCTCAGCAGCCCCAAGCAGTACGGGTGCTTTTGTAAAAAGTGGAGTTAGAACAACTCAGCCTCGCAGATCAGCACTAACTCCTTTTTCTACAAGAGCCAAAACGCGTTCTTGGAGCTGGCCAGGGAGAGAAGGGCACAAGAGCGATGCGGAGACTGCCAGCTCTGCACAGGTTTTGCTCACAGGTGATNAGTACGGGTGCTTTTGTAAAAAGTGGAGTTAGAACAACTCAGCCTCGCAGATCAGCACTAACTCCTTTTTCTACAAGGGCCAAAACGCGTTCTTGGAGCTGGCCAGGGAGAGAAGGGCACAAGAGCGGTGCGGAGACTGCATGTCTACAGCTCTGCGCAGGTTTTGCTCACAGGTGACGAGACCACTATGCTATTGTTTTTCCAGTTTTTTGTATTCTGGCCATACCAGCAGAGCATGCTTAGGGCAGGTGTGGATTTTGGGCAATGGTTCTCTGGTGCTGCACTGGCAACATCAGCAAGAAGCAAGCTTTGAGGAGTTAACATTTGTGCTGTGCTCTGCCAGCCAGCAGTAGTAGGCAAAGTTCTTCTGCCTTTTTGGTGCCTGTGGATTCAGAAGAGCTCCTGCCTTTGAAAGCCTGACACAACCCAGGAAATGCATTTACTCAGCAGCCTTCATTCGGCAAGAGGCACTCTAAAGAGCAGTGCAATCAGCACAAGGCATGGCTTTCAAGTAAGATCAACACCTCTGCATCCCAGGAAAACAAAAGCCTCTCCTCACTTTAGCAGCCAGGGCAACATCTTCTGTTTGAGCAGTATCTCTTCCCTGGGGATTTCTCAGAATAGCTACATTGCCTACGAGAGCTGGAGGCAGCTCCCACACAGAACAGAGTCAATCCTGGATCAGAAACAGCAGCTCCTGTTCTCCCCTGGCCCAGAAGAAACAGACTCGGCTCTGTCAGCAGCCAAACCCCTCTGCCTGCCCTTTACCTCGGCTCGGATCTGGCGCATCGAGTCGCGGTCTCTCAGGGTGGCGGTGTGAGGCGTCCGGTTAACGGTGTCGAAGTCGATCGTGATCCCGAAGGCCACGCCAATCTCGTCAGTCCTGGCGTAGCGCCGGCCGATGGATCCAGAGGAATCGTCCACCTTGTGAGAGATGCCGTTTCTGGTAAGTGCTTCAGCTGCAAGAAGCAGAAAAGAGGGGATCACCAGGACTTGTTACATACTCCTCAGGCAACACAGAATCACAAAATGGTTTTGGTTGGAAGAGACCTTAAAGATCAAGTACCACCAACCACTAGCCCAGGTTACTCAAAGCCTCATCCAGCCTGGCCTTGAACCCCTCCAGGGATGGGGCATCCACAGCTTCCCTGGGCAACTGTGCCAGTGCCCCACCACCCGCACAAGAAAACACTTCTTCCTAATATCCAATCTAAACATGATCCTAGCAGTGGCCTCCTACATCCTCATGGCACTACCTGAAGTGAGGCACCATTTGTCCTGGTTTCAAGCAGCAGAGACCCTCATTTTCATTTTGACAGAAGATCCAGTGTTCCAGTCCCTTGACTACAAGCTCAAACCCACCCCCCAGGTACACTGCTACTCTTCACAGCTCTCCACACTCCATCACTCAACTCTCATCCAAAGAGCAAAGTCACCGACTTCTTCAACCTGTCATTACAGTCCCACAACTCTGCTTTGACTCCAAACCACACCAGCCTCACATGTGTGCAGGGGCATGTCCAGCATGGGGAGGCGAGGTCTGGAGCAGAACTGATGCTGACAGCAAAAGGCCCTGTGTGACATGCAGCCTATGTTCCTGTCCTTCACATATTCACTTTTAGATGGTACCAGTGGGCATTTTGACAGAACGCTTGGAGGCTCTGCACCTTGGGGACCATTCAATAAATCAGCTAGGCAACAAGAGCCAAGAAAATTTAATTAAAAAAAAAATAGTAAATGAAACATTGCTTCTGACAGCTTCTCCCAAGCAGTGGGAAAGATTTATTTTTGATGAAAAAAAGAAACATCTTTTACACTGCAAACCAACACAAGGAAGGGCAGGGAGTTGGGTTTTTTAAGGTTAGACTAAAGAGTTTGATAGATACTCAAACCTGACTGATTCCAGGCAACCCAGCTGTTCTACTTCAATGGCTCTTCTTCTGCACAAGAGCCACGTGATCCCAACATTTTCTCCCCGTAGCACCAAGGAAGAAACCTCTCTTCCCAGTGCACATCCCCACCGGACCCACAGTGCCTAATACACTTACATAATTCCTTGACAAAAGGCATAAATTCCTGATTCTGGCTTAGAGGAAGAACGGAACACTTGAACGGTGCTACAACAGCCGGGAAGCTGAAGAACTAAGGAAAAAAAGAAAGAGCACAAATAAATACAAATTTAATGGGTAGGCCAGATTCTTAGGAAGTGAGAATAAGCTCTGAGTGAGGCTGGAAGCAGGCTGACTGTTTCAGGGGAGTAGCTGGCCTTCTGTAAGACATTAGCATTCAAGGCTCCAGCAGTAACACCTCATACTGCTGAAGCACGATTGATTTTCTCCAGCTGTCCTCTACTCCCCCTTCCCTCCCGACAGCCAAACATCACCTCCCACTAAAAGAGGTTAACCAGAGCCCTCCCTGAAGAAAGTGAACCTCATTTGAATTACAGAAAAGTGAAGGGTAGAGGGGTCTTTGCAGATTCAGTCTTATGCACAGTCTGAAGGGAAGAGTTCTCACAATCATCTCACTCCCTGTTTGATTCCCATAGAGACTCTGCACACACACGGAGTATATGCAACTCAAAGGTTTTCAGAACCCTCCACAGACACCCTCAGAAAAGAAAAATGTGCCAAGAGGGGTGGAAAAAAAATATTTGCTGGTAATCAGCAAGGCCGAAGTAATGCAATTGAGAGCAGCCCAGGACACATAGAAAGCAAATGGGTCCAGAAGGAAGATAAGTCCAATATTTTAGAATTCATGAACAGTTTGTGATTGAAAGTCAATTGCATCTTACGTCTGGACTCCTGAATCCCCTTCCCCCCACTCATAACTGTATCACATCCTGCGGCAATCAGAGACACTAAGGAGCACTGCTATTTTTCTTTTCTATAAACACAGTCTAGCAGCCAGAAACAACGAACAGGAACCAGCATCAAGTTTACAGCCAGTTTCCCATGGGCCACCAGCAATGGTGTGGAACATCACAGTTTGGGCACTGGCTGGAACAGGCTGGTGCTCTGTATGTAACACACACTTCCCTCTGGCCCCTGCTACAGCAAAGCTTCAGGCCAAGATGTTAGGGATGCCCAAAATCAGAGAAGATTTCATTTCATGGGAGACTGAGGAAACAGTCTATTGTCCATCTTGCTGCACAGAACTATGATTCCAGGAAAAGCACAGAGAGAGGAAATAAAACACCGTAGAGATGCCTTTCTTGGAGTGATGAGATATTGCCAAGTGTGAATCCAGAAGGAGGAATATCTCACCCCTTTGCCAGTAATATAGCGAGAGCCTCGTGCACACACAGCCCCAGAACGCTCTCAGTGCGCATGTTTAAGGGACACGTACGCTGGCAAAAACAGCAGCTCAAAAGCCCACCTGGGTTTTTCCATCTCTACTGTGGATTGTGCAGTCTTACTTCAGTCTTTCCCCTGGATGCTAGGGAAAGGCAAATGCTTGCAGCTGGTTTTAAGCTGAGGCCCAGCCACAGGAAAGCTCACCGTTCTCTGCTCGTCTCCTTCCCGGATGTGGAATGTGTGTTCAAACACTGTGTACATGATTCTCCCAATACCAAATGAGGGTTCAATTACATTTGGGATTATTTCTTCCACTGGAACACAAAAGAACACACATCATCATTAAAAAAGAATTTATATACAAAAAAAAGATGTGTTTACTGAAGCTGCCTTTCTGCTCAAAGTTCTGATTACACGTAGCTGAACACATGGAAATAGAAGGTTAAGCATTTCTGCTCTGAATTCAAATACCTGAAGTAGAGATTTGGACTTAGTCCATGTGCAGAATGTATTTAGGCTGTAAATAACAAGCCATGGCCCCTTCTCTGGCCCTGAGAGCAAACAGCACAGCGTAATTTGCATCCACACAGATAAACCCTCTTCCACTTCACAACAGCAAAGCTTCAGCCAAACTGTTCACTGGGGCTCCATACCAAGCCACAAACTATGTCCAGGCATTGTCTGGGGGAGTGCTATTTAACGGAGACCAAAGCTGTGCCAGGGAATATGCTGGCAATTAGACATGGATGATGGCAGGGTGATGCTCGATCCCTGCCCCACTTTGGTTTAACATGTAGACACAGCCTCAGCATCCAGCAGACCGAGCAGAGAAGTGTTGAGCTTCAGATCCAACTCGAATTCCAGCAAACACTTCCTCTGTATTCTTGTGTTGTTCAGCTGCCTGCTTCAATGCTGCTGCCCTCCCTATTCTCCATCCCCCCACAACCTATCACAAGAGTGGGAATGAATGAGGATCAACTCATTAGTGTTGGCAAAAATTCTCAGAAGAATTATTATATACCCAGTCTCTCCAGTTCTTGCCACACATCTGTCAAAGAGGCTCTTTCCTCCTTCTCCCCTCTGTGTACAAAAGAAGCCCGGTGGACAGCTGCCCTGCTCAGACAGTGCAGCTTTTTAGGAAAAGCTCAGAGAGCAACTGGGGAAGAAACAACAGGCATCAGCTGCTTTTGAAAAGCAAAGGTAGCACCCAGCTCTCCAGCACTGCACCCTGACTTGCCTCCCACTCCATGTGCCTACAGAGCTAATCCTCCTCAACTGAGCACCTAACCCAGAGTGGGACTTTATCTTCCAAAAGGAAGGTGTTGTTTTATTTATGCATTGACCAACAAGGTAAACCAGCAACTGGGGTTCTACTTGCTGGCCCTCAGCAACACAAGTCACCAACAGTTACAACTCTGATTCCTTCTTTGAACTTGTGACAAAGCAAAGCCTGGCACAGCAGCAGCATGCACTGAGTGAAAGACACCTGGACACCTCAAAGGCTCAGCAGCTGCAAGAAAAAATATATTCTGCACAGGCTACAAGATGCTCTACTCCTTCCTAGGAGCTTTTATCATGTTCCCAACTAGGGCAGAATGATCCACTAGTTACAATATGAACTGGGTAAAGATCTACCTCAGTCTCCTGCTCTGTCAAAGACTTCCCAAATGACCTGGGGTGAGGCACTTACAGAGCTGGCTGGAAAGACAAGACTTCTTTGAGGAACTAAATCTGTGCATTTTGGAAAGTTACCTTCTAGCCCTATTTCCCACATCAGGACAAAAGCTCTCTGGAGATGCAGTCGCTGACCAAAGGTGATGCAATTATCAACTACCAGAGGAACTGACTGGACTTGTCAGCTTAGAGTCTGGTCAGAATGGCAGCTTGGCAAGCTGGCAGGTGCTGGAAGGCTTAACTCCTAGCAGTGGAGTGGCAACAGGAGCTCTGAGCACAGAGATTTGCCCATGGCCCTGCCAACAAACGCCACAACCCCTCTGCTGTACTGCAATGGACTTAGAGATGAAAGCTCCCAAAGCTGGTGCACCTTCCCCAGCTCCTCCATGGTTCTTAGCACCACGTGGGACCTTACAAATCCCAGAAAATGCAACTGAAGCAGCAGGAATATAATACACCACCCAAAGTCTATTAAATGGGTTACTGAACAGACTGGGCGAGAAGCAGGCAGACAGACTCTGTCTATGGTCACTGAAATCCGCCACTGCTGTGTGAAAACTTTCCAACTCTCTTAAACTGTCAAATTTCAAGGAAATGATATTTGCATTTTTCCCTGTGCCACTGCACAATTCTAACAGGACAATGCAATTAATAAAGTTCACATTCAACATGTATCCTGGTCTGCCTCTTATTTTTGACGATCAAACAACAAAGATAAAAGTTTACCATGTAATGTTTTCTGAAATCTCTTCACAGTAACCATGTCCTTTGTTAATTTAAAAGTTTTCCCTTCAGTTTCAACAGTGAATTCCCTGCAAAGGAAAAAGAAATAACTTAAAAACTACAGCAATAAATAAACAAGTTGTATTTCCTTAATTGCATTGGTTGGTTGACTTTAAGACTGGGATGACAGAAGCCAGGGCAAATCCCAGAAATCAGAGAAACATGTGGCATACCCATTAAATTTACTTTAATAACAAAATTACTTAATCTACATTAAAAGCAACCATCTTCATAACCACAGTGAACTTAGTTGTGGTTAACAGCCTGAAGCAAACTCAATTAGGAAATGGAAGCTTCTCAGAGATGATCTACTCTCACAAGGTAACTGGTTTCAGGAGGCTCAAATTAATCCAGCAGCACTTTGGGAACCCTCACCAGAGGTGTGAGAGAAGGGTACCACGCACACGCAACCAGCTCACCCTTTCTCGTTGAGCAGCTGCTCCATCTCAGTGACGTAACACTCATCGCACAAGGAAAGGTATTCCATCACCACCTTTGCGTCCTTCTTATAAGCTTTGCCAATGGCTCCCTTATTTGCCTCAAACTGAACAATGTTGACTGTTCTGTACAAGGCAGTTAAGGAGTTTGAGACGGCATACCCATTGGCCTGTTTTGGTTTTTTTGGGTTTTTTTTTTGTTGTTGTTTTTTTTTTTTGTCGAAGCGAATTGCTACACAACACAGAAATCTCCTCCACTACTGGATTAAGGAACTTCCCTCCTAGAGAGGAAAGGAACAATAAAAAATACTGAAGGGCAGAATGTCACAAATTTTGAAAGAATACAACTTTTTTTTACAAGTACAGCTAGCAGCAGAACCATGGAATGACACGGATTGACCTGGGATAGTAACACCACATGCACATTTAAACCATGTTTCACAGTCAAAATCGAGCCTAGCATTAAGCTAGAAAAAAACAAGCAAAACAGTAAATCCCCTTTGCCTACCTGAGTGAAGTCACCCACACACTTAATTCTTTGCAGGTTACTTCTCAAAGTCATGCTGGTCTGTAGCTCTACGTTTCCCTGCTAAATTCACAGATGTAACTTAAAATAGAGCTGCACGGCTCTCACTGTCAAATCACCTTTTGCTTCAAGAGAATCTGTTTTATTCTGAAAGGATATAGGTTCTTTGAGAGGCTTCTCAGCTATAAGAGGAACTTTGGTGGCGCGGGCATGACAGGAGAGGTCATAGCAGGAACGATCAGCACAGCCAACGATCTCAATCCAACCCTGAAAAAACAAAAGCAGAAGCTTTCACCAACTCACTTTTTTGTCCACTTAACCATCAAATATGTTTATTCACCCTTAAGCCCTCCCTGCTCCCATGACTGTTTTTTCTACATAATTAGCTCTGTTACAATAAGCAGCCCTCACTCACTAGTTGCTCCTTCATTTGAATGATTCCATTTGTTTCCAGAGGAAATGATCAGTTATCTAACCAGTGCCTGTGTGCAGGGCCAGGTTTTCCACATGGCTTGGCAGAACACAGCACTGTGCCAACAGCTTGGGGCTGGGGCAGAGCACACAGTCCTATCACTCACATGCTACAGGCACACGAAGACATCATGCCTTCAGGGCTTTACCACTCTGCAGCAGGCAACCAGCCACATCGGAGTGGCCAAAAGCCCGGCTTACGAGCTAAAAAGACACACATAAGGGAAGCACTTCTTCCA